>CM035417.1:187474446-187511946 GCA_020310875.1 Ceratopteris richardii | reverse complement strand
TAGATAGATTAACTATGGATTTAGATGTCTACAAAAGGATTTCTGATATAATCAAACACAAAAGGAGAACTGAAGAAAAGTTCGACGCGCAATTCTCAGAACATTCTTTCTATTCATGTCATCATACATCTGATGGATGATACACACAATACTCATAATCTATTCTTCTCTATCTCATCTATATTTCATCTTACTTATCTAATAGGACCATATACACGTATGTATGTATATATATATATATATATATATATATATATATATATATATATATATATATATATATATATATATATATATATATATATATATATATATATATATATATATATATATATATATATATATGAGTATTGATTCATCATTACTTCAAGTATTTTGAAGTATTTACAAAACTAATGTACATATGTTTATAGAACTTTTCTTCCTGAACCTTCACTTTACTTCATGAAGTTAGACTTCAATCTTTTCTTCATATCTTCATTTCTAAGCTTCATATAATCACCAATTATTGATTGTCTTGCTCCAACATCTTTTAACCTATTGTGTGGGTCCTTGAGCTTATCTATTAAAATCTACTTCCTTGATGCCTCTGTGTAACTTGCATGATGTCCCTCTTTTTGGAACCATATCCATGCAAGAAGATAATCTAAGGAGTTTTTTGGGCACTCCAACTTGTTTTTTACTTTCTTCCTTCTCTTAATATTTTCTCTTGCTCTTGATCAACTCGCTCCTTTCTTTCAACCTTGTATTGCTTAGGCTTAACATTTGTTTTTTTTTTCCAACCTAGGATTAAGGAACAATGTCTTTAAGTCCAACGATGAATTTATTGCCCCCTTTCTTCTACACTTTCATCCTTTCCGAGTTCCATGCCTATTTTCATTTACCAACCAGCCCCAAGTGTGTGATGAACTTACATCTACTTGGCGCCCAATCTACAGTGTTACGGACATGCTACTATATCCTTGCCTAAGTTATTGCTAATAGAATTTCCTACCACTTACAAAATTGGTTGAGTAAAGATAAAAAAGGTTTTATCAAGGGGAGGTCCATCTTGAAAGCTATCATTGACGTCTGGGAAGGTCAAGATTTTGCTAAAGAATCTGCTCAAAATGTAATTTTTATCAATATTGACTTCGACAAAGCCTATGATAGGCTTGAGTGGGACTTCCCTTGTCCAATCTTTGAAAGAACTTAGTTTTGGTCACAAGTTCACTAAGATGGTCTCGACGTTGTTGGGAAATGCATAATCTTAGATAAACATCAATGGCCAACTTTCACAAGCTATTGGACTAAAATGCTCTATCAGGCAAGGATGCCCCTTGGCCCCTCTCCTCTTTGCTATTGATGCAGATGGTCTTAGCTGCCTTGTGAAACACTATGCTTGCTTGGGCCAAATTCGTGGCCTCTCCCTCCCTCTCAATCAAGAATAGATGTTCATGAGATTATTTTTTGACAACACGAATGCCTTTATACATAACAATACGACCAGCATTGATACTTTTTGGAGATGCCAAAACACTTTCTGCATGGCCTCAGGATCAATAAACCACTCTAAAACAGCTCTCAGGGTAGTTACCAGAGGCCCACCCCAATTTCTTGTTGACCAAGGCTATCAGCTGATTCCTAGTGGGCAAATCATCTGCTTGTTCGGCATTCTGATGGGATTTGAGTATCGATGAGCCAAATATGGAACTCGGTTCTCTTGAAGCTCGATAACAAATTGGCCTACAAGAAAGGTATGCAGATCAACTTAGCGGGAAGGGACATGGTGATTAATATGTTCTTGATTTCTTCAACTATTTACTTCATCTCTTGTTGGAGACTAAAAGAACAAGAGATTGTTAAACTGGAAAGGGTTTGCAGAAACTTTCTGTGGACAGGTGACCCCAACAGAAGGGAATGCCCAAAATTAAATGGACTACTTGCATTAGCCAAAAAGTTCAAGGTGGTTTGGGCATTCTTGACATCGAAGGCATGTGCAATAAGTTAGCCGCAAAATGGTTAGTTAAGGTGTGGAGCAATAGTGAAGCCTCTTGGGCCAAGCTTATTTTTAGGAATAGCTGCGATCTTAAGCTTATGGGCCTCCTGAGATGGAAGGACCTCGGCCACCTCACCCTGCTCTTCTCCCCTCTTCTGATTTCTCCACGTGGCTTAGATTTAGTGTGTTCACTATGGAAGAGTTGGAACAAGGTCAAATGATTTGTTCGAGTAATTGAGGGTTGGGAGTGGGTAGCCGGTATTAGACATAATGATTCAATTTGGTTCCCTATCAAGGGCATCAGAGGTGTGGAGGCTTGGAACCTCCATAAAGCTAAGACACTCTGGAACAAAGGTTTTCATTTGTGGAAACATCTCTGGAATCAAGATACATGCCAGTGGATTAGATTTGAGGACATTGATTTGGATGTAAGAGTGAACTATGAAGAATGGACCCTCTTGCAGAGCAGATTCGAGGGATCCCATAGGTACTAAGCCCGTTCACTTGTACAATGGCTTTCTTTATTAATTAAAGTCGGGGAGAGTAAGCTATTGCCGAACTTCCATTTTGGAAAAAAAACCTTTCATCTCCTATTAAAATTAGAGGAGGTGAGGCACCTTCTTCTTTTACTAGCTACTTCATCCTATGTGTGCCCTTGTGTGTATATATAGTAGGACCCCTATATCTTGTGATCTTGCTCAATGGATGGCTTGGGCTATTGAAGATCCTTTGTTGTACCACTCATGTGTACCAAAGGTATTCTATTCTCCTTGCTTAATAAAATATAACATGAAAAGGATCAGGTTTACCTATGTAAGACCTTTTCTAAATTCCTTTCATGCGTCTACTAGTTGGGCTTCTTCTCCGACGAGGCACTTACACAACAATAAATCACAAATCTTGTCAAGCTAGAAGTGTGCATCATTTCAAAGAACGACAAATCTTTACTTTATCCTTGCATATGTGCTCATGAATGAAGCGTCCATTTAACGCTCCACCCTTAGAAAAAAAAACTTATGAAGCCTCCAATGGACAAAAATTTGAGAAGAAAATGCAAAGAAATGCGAAGATGATGAAGGAAAATCCGAAGCTTTAATGGTGAGCTTGAAAACGAAGAAAATTAGAACCCTAAAAAATGGAAAATATGCCTTTTCTACCTATCTAACTACTTAATCCTTCTGAAATAAAGTAGAAAATAAAGAGAAGTAATTCCCAAACAAGAAAATAAATTGCTGAACTCACTCATCTTGTTGATTGAGGAGAAACTTTCTCGAAATGATGCAAAGGTGTTCGATGTACCAACCAATATCAAGCAATTGACTCGCACCCACAAAATGTCAATCGGGGAGAAAAGTTGGTGGTGTGAAGATCCTCAAGGAGTCACACAGACAAGGACACATGTCCACACTCATGGACAAGCCAAGAGATCCCACAACACACGCACACCCGATTAGGAGAGATAATGAACAAGTAAAAGTACAAATTAGGGATTGTTAACTTTTACATGTAGGCTTAAAAGAATAAACCTCTTCAGAATAATGTCTATTCTATTTAAACAATAGGTCCTAAAACCCTTATTTGAGGTTGGACTTGAATCTAGGAGAATCCTGAATCCTCTGAAATAGTGGAGCATTAGGGCATCATTACTCAAGCTCGAGGATTCTCGACTGCAAAATTGCGGAGATAATGACAAAAGAAGAAAAACGACTTTGAACATAGTTCTAAAGGTGGCATTTTACATAAAAACGGCCATCTTTAGGGATAGTTTGGGAAAATGTTTCGTCCCCATTAGCTAGTTACTTTACTAGGAAGGCACCTTGGTTCCATGAAAATTGTTCTATGTTATCTCTCCCCTAAATATGAATGAGAATAGAAAATTTTCTATACCATTGGCATGGAGATTGCATCTTCCTGTAGAGGATTTTCTTTAATATGTATACCAAGTGTACCTTACATTGATCCATGAACCTTCTAGTTGGTCCATGTATACCCCATCATGGTCCATGCATATCTCATAATTGAGGTCACCGTCTACGAACACTATCTTTATATCCATGTATTTCACCTCCATGTCCTTGTGGGCTCCAACCACCAAGAGCATCCGTAGGTTTGTGATCTTGACCATGAGAGAAAAGACTTTATCCAAGTTCAACCCCCTCTTCTTTTCTGAATCTTTTAGCAACAATGCAAGCCTTGTATTTTGATGGAATCCCATTTTCTATTAGCTTGAACTTAACATCTATTTGTAGGGTATTGGTCTCTTACCTTTCAGTAAATTGACCAACTCCCAAGTGTCATTTCTGAAAATTGTTTCCATCTCACTTTCCATTGCCTTCAACCAGATTTGATGGTCATCAGCATGTACCTTCCTTCTAGCTTGAGGACTCAGTTCTGTCAATCAACATGACATTTTTCACCTTTCAAGAGCTTTTGACACACTTGAACACCATAGATCAAGTTCCACTTGTGCCAAGAATGTTGAAAATGGCACCTCTTTCATGCGGTCATCAAGTTCCTAGACCACAAACGTAACTTGATGAGGAAGAATTTCCACTTGACATGGAATTTGTAACTTAGCATGTGCAATTTACTCATGGATAGTCCTTGCACAGGGGCAATAATGATGCAAGATGATCCCCTTGCTCTCTAGTTCTCTAACACGTTGCTAATGGTGCTTTTTCTCATTAAAAACAACATCCTCAATGTGGAACATCTTCCTAGATATTGGATCCCCTATGTGATATGCAAACTCTCCACTTGAGCCATAGCCCAGGAAGGTATACTTCCTACATTTGGCATCCACCTTCTAACGAAGTTGTTTAGCCACAAGAACATAGGCTTCAAAACCAATAATTTGCAAGTGATCATCTTCCTAGAACTTGCCCATAGCTTTTGGGCTACCTCCCACCCCTGGGTTGTGTTCAATGAAAAGTGGATTATGTGCAAGCCACTATAGTATTACCTCCACCCATAACTATTTTTTGAACTCTACATGATGCACCGTGGATAGATGGCATCCCTAGATAGTCCTATTCATCCATTCTGCTGCACTATTCAGTTTTGGAGTGCATGGAGCCATCAACTTCTTGTGTATTCCCTTGTGTTGGCAATACTCATTGAACTCTTCTGATATATATTCTCCAACATTGTCTAACCAAAGCACCTTTAGTTTTTTTCGGTCTTATTTTTCACTAAACTAACCATAACTAAAGAGACATAGAATAAGTCATCTTTTGGATTGCAAGGTTATTCCCAAAGTTCCTCGTTGAGTCATTCAAAAAGTCAAGTAGAATGCGCAGCGCGTGACCTAATGGGAATCAATACATATACATCTACATGAAGGAGATCTGAAAGTTCGTTCTAAGTTCTCATCAAAGCAGTATGCTTGCTTCATGTCTGTTTTCCCAAACTAGAAATCCATGGATTGAAAAATCTGGAACGGACATTGCTTGTATATATCTTTTTTGAGACAACACTTCCAACCCATTGCGTGATATGTGGCACAATCAACTATGGCATAACTTCGACGTAGGAATCTTACAAAATTTAAGTAATAAACCATCCTATTGGATGGAATGAGGGCAAGAAGTACCCACCTTGCTGCCTATCACAACCATACTACCTTTGGTAGTCCGATATGACTAAACATAGAAGGTTATCCTTTTTTTTTTGTTTTAAATAAAGGAAGTTCGGCCTTAGCCTACTCTCTCGGACTTGTATTAAATAAAAGGGAAAGAAGAGTACAAGTGAAGGGGACTAGTGCCCACGGGACCCCCCAAGTCCCACAGAGCGGGGGTAGGTCTTACAAAGTTTAGATGGCATTACAAAGAAGGTTAATCACCCTCTCATCACCCTCATGCAAGGCCCACTTGGGCTTAAGCTTGTTGTTGATCAGAAGGAGCACTTTATGATGCCTGAATGGAGGGGGATTTCTTACAATTGGGGATTCTTTTACCGAGGAGGAATAGTGATTTCTCAATCGACCACTCTTTGGGGGAGTTGCCAAAGTTATAAGCACATCTTTTTCGCTAGATCTTCTAGAGAACCTCCCCTCTGATGGCATTCCAAAGAGTCACCAAGCAGTCGATCGCTTCTCCCAGCATATAGCTTGTTTCTAGCTGATGTGCTTATGAAGTATAAATGAAATCCAATGAGCAGATGACATGTGGCAAAAGTAGGTTGGGAGTTGCAATGTTCATAAATGAAGGCCAATGACATGACATGGGACATGGAACATTAGAAGTCACAATGGTCATATATGAAATCCAATGTGTTCACAAGTAGCACCAGCTTTCACATGTGCGTTTAAAGGGAGAGCTCACTTTCGAGCGATTAGTTTATGTTTGTTTTTCTCTCTTGGCCCTTCTCCTCTTACAACCAACTCTCCTTTCCTACCTTCTTTTGTTTTCCAATCTCCTTGCCATGTGACCATGTCTGACTCTACTTCCATCTTGATTGAAGTCCCTCAAAGCCAACACAATCACATTGCATGAAAATGGGGGAGTAGAGAAAATATGACCCTCCATTTTATGCCATGTGGTCGTGTTGGCCCTAAGGGACTTGAATTACGATTATAGTAGACATAAGATTACTCCTTGAATATTATAACATATTTGAGTGCATTTTAAGAAGGATTAATTTCTATAAGAGAGTGGCCTATATATACTCTTATCTTCTAAAGTCCCTTAGGGTCAACATGAACACATGGCAAAAAGATTGGGGTTGTGATTTTATTTTCAAACCCCCATTTCCAAGTTTTGTGATTGTGTTGGCCATTAGGGACTAAATTTAGGGAAGAGTAGTGATATGCCACTCTTGTATATTAAAAAATAACGTTTTTCAATACAAATACACTCAGGAGAATAGTGGTCATAAGCTTGACCCATATATATTAAAGCTTCTTAGTGATTTGAGGCGTTACTCATCTATCACTTGCATGCATGCCTAGGAAAAAATAGACAGCCATAAAGTTGTATCCAAAACCTCTAGCTCCTCCTATTAGTGATGTTGGCAGCAAGAAAGGTGAAGGCATTGGCCTGAATTTTAATGAGAAGTTGATTACAATCGATAACCACGATGAGAGTGAGAATCTAAGGAGAAAAATCCAAGCTTCAAAATCTCAAACGAAGAAAAGAATTAATTGTCAACTTAGGCATCTCCAAGAGATAATGAAGGCGCAAATATTAGCGGGTCTACTTGTTCCAAAGCTACGGTTCATGCGAGTTGTGGACGGTGTACCATTTAGACTTTGCAATTTACTAAGTTTTCAAACAGAGAACTTAGGCCGTTCTTTGTAAAACATAGTTGAGGGTTTTCTCATTCATTACATGAATGATTCATACCTTTGATCAACATACTTCCATAGAGGGGCTCCATGATAAATGACTTTGTTATTGTATCTAGGTTGAAATCAAATTTGATGAATCAATTGAGCATATAGCCATCAGTGATTATCATTTTTTTTCGATATAATAAATATTCCTCGTGTAAGGCAAGGAAAACATTCATCAATTGTAAGTGAACATGTTACCCATATGTACTCTAGAAGGCATCTAGAGGAAGATGATCAAAACAAAAAGAAGGATGAAAATTTGATAGAACAATTGTATTTGCATGAAGATATTTGAAGATTACAAGAAATGAACAACAAGGCAACCATACAAATAGTAGTGGATGTCTCAATACCATGGAATATGAATATTTTTTGGACACTAAAACCAGAGGACAATATGCTATAGAAAGAGTTCAACCATGATCTTTCTAACACTATTGTGCATTATGCATTAAGATAATATTTTCTATCTACATATCGAATCAACAGTTTTTCTCTTTAACCCTCCCATACCAAAACCACTTCAATTGATTGTTTCTAGAGAAAAAAGGCATATGATCAAACCATTCCCAAAATGGGGGGTTGGAGAAAATTTGACCCCTAATTTTTGCATTTTGTGGTCCTGAGACTTTTTTCTCATAGTAGGCTTGATTGAAAAACACATGTTTGAAGTATGCTCATTGTCTACTTGATTTCTAGGTGCTTGTGTCAAATTCTTCTAGAGTAAATTGGAAAAAAGCCATTTACATTGGATCCTTTGGTCACTGTAGCTCAGTAATGAGTAGCACCTCCTTTGATGTCAATCCCGGAAGACATGAGGATGGTATGGAGACCTCGAACAAGTGATGGCACAAGTGTGTGAGTGAGAAGTGTGTGAGTGAGAAGCACACAAACATGCACACACATACACACACACGCACACACATGGCAAGAACAAAGAGAGAGAGACAATGGAATCACTTCTATTGCAAAAGAGTTCTCACACAACTTCAAATCTACAACAAGCTAGCCCCAAAAATGAGCTCTCTAGCTCTATTTATAGTTTTTGACTAGCTTTGGTCTTGTTCAGACCTAGTGTTCAGCCTAGTTAAAAATTAGGTCACTAAGCTATTTTGGAGGCTCAAACGGACTCTGAAAATTATGAAACTTGGTAGGCGAATACTTCTAAAGCTCCTCAAGCTTGAGGACTCCTCGGCTTGCAAAAAATGGAGCTACAAAAAGGTGAAATGGTATTTACAATGGTTTTAAAATAATGTGAGGATTTGAGAAAAAATTGATTGGTTGCCTCAGTGCTAGATCTGCGTGTATGCCCGTACTTGCTTCTCCCAGATGCCAACACTCTCCCACCCCCTAGTGTCTGTCATCTCTGACAGACCTTTGCTCCACGGGGTGATCAATGTAGTGCTGGACTATGTCGGTGGCTAACTCGTGTTCTCTCATCCTTAGTCCCCTGACCAAATCTCTTTGAAGAGCATCCCAATTAACCGCACTAGGAATTTCAGGTTGTGCTATTGTATATAGCTCTGAATGCATAGTTTGTTTGCATGCAGATAGCTGTAGAAGATGGGTTGGTCGTGGCATGAACACTTCAGAGTGAGATTCCCAAAACCCAGTGGTAAACATATCATCAAATGTTTGTTTATAACAAGCTGGGAGATATCTGATCCTTGCATGCCAAGCATAATGTTTAGTTCTAACGCCGCAGGAAAAAGTGATTATACGAGACTTTATTTGGTTCAAAACCCCTCAGAATCGGTCCAATTGGATCACCTGGAGCCCATAATTATCCCATAATGGATTCTTCCTATGTCTATGCACTGGCTCATATGCTTCCCGGCAAACGCACCAAAATGTTTGCACTCTTAGTCCAAGGGAAAGTGCATATGCTCAATGATATTTTGCCCAAACTTTCTGATGTTAGGTTAGATTTGATCGCCCCAAGTCCACAATTTAGCTCCAATATATCGGTGGAGTAGACATGTAATACATGCACGAATGGATATCCAACTCTGGTGTTTTACCTCTTGCGACCTTTCTCTCTCACACATGCTCCTCATGCACACACACATTCACATACACTCGCTCTCTACTTACCTTCCCACCAGCCCGTCTTTTCTTTCACTTTCCCTTCCTACCTCACTCTTGCTTTTGCACCCGACCATGCGTACACCCACACTTCCTCAAGGTCACACACTTGCACTTTCTACCTATATATGCTGAAATGGGATTATTTTAGCATTGGGCCCCTAGACACGACTACAGCCTTTGATGGTTAATTTCATCATGCATTCTCATTGGATGCGATATTCCATTTTGCATATATTCATGTTAACTCCTATCTACGACATTGATTCAAGTACCTAGTATGACATAGAAGCACAAAAATCAGAGTCATATGAGTACTCAAAACTTCATAGCAAATGACTTGCTGCTAAGCCAATGGATCAAGGTCCTATACTGGGACTAAAAGTAGACTATGGAAGCTGCCGTATGTGGCCTTTGGACTATAGTTAAATGAAGTGAGATAACATCAATGGCATGTGATTTTTCCTTCATGTTGTTCACATGTTTTGCCACGTGTTTTCCTTCTTTACTCAATCGACCTTGAGAATACATGCTTAAATACGCGTGCGTGTGAACCTATTACTTTACACAACAGTTCCATGTGGATTCATTTCAACTTACTTTAGACTGTCAAAGAAACTCTCATTCCCATAAAGGACTTTTGCACCCATGGTTAGTGTTATTCAGACCTTATCACAACCAAAAAAACATCCAAGATCATAAAACTTAGAACCATATATGCATAAATTGTTGTAGAAGGGCGAATTCACTTATCTTCATTGGTTTGCCAATAACAATCCACATCTGATATACATTTATTAATATACTAATCTCAACAGATGTGTGAAATCCCAGCAATCTCTTACATATTTTGGCATATATGTATCAGATATGATCCCAAATCATTCCCTAAACTTGCAACTTGCATTACTTCAAGGCTGTAGCTCAGTGATGAGTAGCACCTCCTTTAATGTCAATCCGGGAAGACGTGAGGATGGTATGAAGACCACGAGCAAGTGGAAGCACAAGTGCGTGAGTGAGAAGCACACAAGCATGCACACGCATACACGCACACGCGCACACACGGCAAGAACAAAGAGAGTAAGACAATGGAATCACTTCTATTGCAACCAAGTTCTCATACAAGCTCAAACTACAAGAAGCTCACCTCAAAAATGAGCTCTCTAGCTCTATTTATAGTTTTTGACTAGCTTTGGCCCTGTCCAGACCTAGTGTCCGGCCTAGTTAAAAATTAGGTTCCAGGGCTTATTTGAGGGCCCAAACGAGATCTAAAAATTATGAAAATTGACAGGCAACTACTTCTAAGGCTCCCCAAGCTCGAGGACTCCTCGGCTTGTACAAAATGGAGCTACAAAAAGGTGAAATGATATTTACAAGGGTTTCTAGTGATGAGAATCACTTTTAAAATGATGTGAGGTTTTTTTTTAAAAAAATGAAGGGTTGCCTCAGTGCTAGATCTGCATGTGTGTCCGTACTTGCTTCTTCCCGTATCCTGTCAACACTCTCCCCCCCCTAGGGTCTGTCGCCTCTGACAGACCTTTGCTCTGCGGGTTGATCAATGTACTTCTGCAGGAGGTCGGTTGCCAATTCTTGTTCTTTGATTCTTAAACCTCTGATCAGGTCTCGTTGCAAAGCCTCCCAATCAACTGTACCAGGCATGTCAGGTTGTGGCATCGTGTAAAGCTCGGAATGCATTGTTTGCTCGCATGCAAAGAGGTGGAGTAAATGCGTAGGCCGTGGCGCGAATACCTCTGAATGTGCTTCCCAAAAGCCCGTGGTGAACATATCATCGAATGTTTGCTTGTAGCAGGCAGGGAGATATCTTATGCGTGCATGCCATGCGTAAGCCACTCGTATGCTCGGGGTTGTGCTCATATCATATAGCAGGTCGTAGTTACCATTAATAAACCCGGGAATAGGAGGTTGAATACGGCATACATTGCGAAAAGTTTTGAGTACGACCTGCATCATATCAAAGATCTTGAGCATCATCTGGGCAGCGACATCTGGCATGGGGTGGAGACGTGGTATCCAATGTCTGATGGTTGCCATCATGTATGACACCGTGGGAGTACCGGTTGGGGGAGCGATGGCGGGGTAATTGAGCCATTCTTTACAGTTCGCGTTATTCTGAACCTTGATTGCAAAAGCTTTCCATGATCTTCGTCTTTGCACTGGCCCAAAACACGGATTGTACTTCAAATGCATGGGGGCGTGATCCCATGTTCTAAGCATTTCTGGGTAAGTTTCGAGTAACTTCTGCCTCCAAGTTGGTTGGAATATGGCCCCTTTTCGTGCCGCTTCTGGTATATCTTCTGGTTCGAACTGTGTGGCAAATGTTGGGCACTTGTTGGTGACTCTTTTGATTTCTGCGTTGTAGTCGGCCAACAATACAAAATAGGGCTTGTATTGTAATTCTGAGCTAGTGATAAGGCGTCTAGAGGCAATGTGCCTGAAGTACTCTGAGTGAAGGATGGTGTCCTCAATGGCCTTCATTGCGAGCATCTGAGTGGATATCCGTTCCTGATGAGTTTTCCCCATTTCCTCTACCTGTTTCATCCATGCTGATGGGGGTTCCTCATAGGTATCTTGACCTTCTTCTGTGACGCGTCCTCCTGGGAATGGTTGAGGCTCGTAGGTGTCGTCGAATGCTTCCTCCACTGGAATAATAACTGCTTCTTCTTCTAACGGTTGCTCTGGTGGGGAAGGAGGTCGCTCGTACTGCATCAACTTCAATTCTAATTCTGCAATCTGTTGCCGTAACTCCAGTACGTCATTGGTCGTTGAATGTTCAGGTTCAGGTGAGGTAGCAGCGTCGGTCATCTCTTTAGGTTCCCGTTGGTGTGGTGTAGACTCTTGGGGTCTCTGTAGGTCCTTCAGCTGGTCGGCAAGCTGATCATGTGCTTCTAAAAGATTGGCATAAGTTTCCAAGATCTGTTGTATGCTTTCTGAGGGAACAGCTTGAAATTTAGCCGGGTCTATGGGTGCTCCCGGGGTGTTCTCCATGGCAGCCTCGAGGTTCTCTTGGTTTTGTTGTTGAAGCCGTCTGTTCTCTTCTTGAGCTGTCGCCAAATGTCGTCGTAGCAAGGCCATGTTTCGTTGAAGCCTTGCATTGCGGCCCATTTGATCTCGCAGCTGTTCCTCCATGGCTTTGCTCTCTTCCATATGCCTCGCTTCGAGTTGTGCATTTGCATGTTCGAGGGTGGATATTTTGCTTTGTGACTCCGTATGACTGGACTCCAAAGCATTGATACGCTCTTGGAGTGTTGCTGAGAGGGTGCAAAGCTCCTTGTTATTTTCTTCCAATAACTTATATTCCTGTTTAAGCTGAGTGGCAGCTTCGAGCATGGTGTCGAGTGCAAGACTAAATGAGGTGGATGCAGGGGTAAGGATGGGAGATGCAGGGGGTTGGGAAGTGGGAATGGGAAAGGTGGATGTTGTGCCTACCGTGTGTGGAAGTGGTGATGTGAGTGTAATAACCTGTGATGGTGTTGTGAGAACAGTGGTGGTGGGTGATCCAGCGGATGGTGAGATGTCCATGGGGTCGGACATGAGAGAGTGTGATTCGTGAAATGTGAACACCGGGACGGTGGGTGGTGGTGTGATAGTGGTGGCCGTGAATGTGGGGGAGTGAATTTGGGGAAGGGACTTTTTATTATGTTCATCAACCTGTTGAAGAATGTTTACAAGTTGGGTCTAGAAGGAGGGTTGGGTGATTAGTGTGGTGCCCGAGGCAGTTACAAGGGACGGGGTAGGTAGAGTTTGGGAGGGAGGAAATGGAGGGGTGGAGGGTAAGGGAAGGGAAAGAGTCTGACTAGTGACAGATGGTTGTCCAAAGGCAGGGAGGAAGGAAGGGTGACCTAGTTGGGGTTCAAAAATCTGGGTGACAGAGATGGATGAGGGTGAAGGAAGGAAAGTATCTCACTATAGGAGGATATTGGTTGTGTAGAAAGACACGTGGGGGGAGGTTCTGAGGGTGGGATAGGAGATGATGGGGGGGATGGTGCATGCGTAATTTCCTCCGGTTCATCATTGGGCCTAGGGCTAATCATGTGAACATCTTCTGACGTGGACGTAGCTAACGCGGTAGATACTTCCATCTGAATCATCTTTCCTTGTCGAGGCCGTGTATCAATTCTTCTTTGATCATAAGTAGGGTTCTCTCGATAGACCAAGGTTCTCATTGCTTCACTGATGCCACAGGTGTCCGCCAAAAGATTTAGCGATTCTACAAAATGGGGGTCGATATTCTCCGACTGCAGCATCTGGTTTACTAGGGCCCTATTTGCTTCTTCTGACATTTTATGGCGTCGTTGCACCTGCTTGATTGTTCGGTATAGTCGTTTGAGCTATGCCGTATATGCAGGGGCTTCGTCTTCACTCTCTTCTAGGTCATCTCTTGGTGCCTTCTCCTGAGCTCGTGTGTTTAGTCTCTGAGGAAGTTGTGCCACTCCTATCTCCTGTACACTGCTAGTCTCGCCTCGTGCATGTTCTCTTTGGGCTGATGTCCCCGGATCGACATTGTCAGGGCAACCTTCACTGTCTGATAGATGGGCCGTCTGCAGGAATGTTTCAAAATCAAAGTTTGGGTCCTCGGTGAAGGTGGCCATAGCTGCAAATTCTGCATCGGTAGGTAGTGGAGGGGCAGAAGGAGTGGGCTGTACCACCTCTCTTGGTTGAGACTCTTGGAGATGGATTGTGAAAGGTGCCACTTGGGTTTCCTCTCTAGTGGAGGCTTCGGCGGTGGCTTCTGGAGGGATCAGGACCTGTGAAAGGGATCCATGCATTCTTTTTGCAAGCTGACTCCCTGACTTCCGCCCTTTGAACAGCTCCAGGTGTGCATACTTTAGGGCTCGGGCAACTGGCACGTCATATGCAAGACATCTGTAGATGATTCTTGTCAGCGCACAACAACCATGTGAAGTGGGCTTCCTCACTCCCCGCTTGCCTGCCTCATACACTTGATCTAAGATCCATACCGGCATCTTAATGGGCAAGCTTCCGGTCTCTGCTAAATATAGCCCGTACCATATCTTCTTGTGAGGCTGCGTGAAACGGTCCTGAGCGGGAAATGCGAAGTGCTGGAGGCACATCCGCAAAGGTATGGCAATGTTGGGGGTGAGGGCGCACATTTCTTTTAGTTTCTTGATTCTATTGCTTTTCATAGACTCTGGTATCAATGGGTCGCGGTCAGAAGGTACATGCGTGCCATACATATGAAGGGCTTCCCTGATTAACGTTACATTTAATTCAAACTTCCTCATCTCCTCCAGATTGGATAAGGAGGGCACCCAGAATGTGCCTGAGTGATCTTTATCCCCGGTAGGTTTCATCGTAGCAATCAAGTAGTAGCACCTGAGGAAGTCGGGTTTAGGTAGAGCTGCACTGAAGTAAGCTTGTAGTCCTGCCTTTTGCCAGATATCCTGAAGTGGAGCTGCATTCTGTAAGGTCTCAAATTCTCTTGAAAAGAATTGGAAGGTCCACCAAACCCCTCCACACTCCATCTTGGACTCCCAGATGTGATCTGCGTCTCCCAAATCCCCTGGCATTTCATTGAACCAATGGGAGTGCCCTTTTACTCTTTCGGTTAGTCCACTGGGGGGATCTGGAATGGGAATCCTTCGCACATTCAAGAATTCTTCAGGCCGAGCTGTTGGTGGAGCTTCCACTGGCATGGCATCCCAATTGATAGGAGCACCAGATCCTGCCTGAGAGCTTGTGCCTGCCGCTGTTGCCATGAGAGTAGGTTGCTTATCTGCTGGAAGACGAAAGGCACATTAGTGTTGTATAGGAAACAAGATGTAATGGTGTTCCCTTCACAATACTAACATGACAATCCCGGAGGTCAGTGGTTAGTGGTGAAGTGTTTGTGAGAGTGTGAGTGGTGATTAGAGATCAGTGTCATCCTAGATGCATGTTTTGGGTATGCAATGGGCTCGGAATGCTCCTGTTGTTAGTGTGGGTGGATTTACAGAATTGGGTCAGGGGGTTTAGTACACAGTTTAATTCTCCATGCTTGGATAGAGGGGTCGTAGCTCTTAGAGCTAAAGATGGGTAAAGGTTTCTGGATGGGTGAGTGATGTATTTGAGACCTTTTGGGTACCCAAATCTGCGTGGGTGTGGGTCTATGGGTAAGGTATTTCTTGGCAATCCAAATTTGTCGAATGCTCGGACTTGTAGAAGAAGGTCGAGGGGATGGTGGATACTGATTCTGTTTCTGCCCTGCCTCTTGCTTGTCGATCTCGGCTTTGTTGAAGTTCTTTGGTGTTTTTTGTCCTTTTGGCACCCATATTTGTCTGGTGCCGCTTCCCTTGGCTGGCCTAAACTGCTTTCCTTGCTGCGTCTTATGATACTGCCGTCGGTCTGGGTTCCTTCTTCGTGGTTGACTCTGCTGTGGTTGAGGTTGAGAGGTCGGGTGGACGCTCTGCTTTGGAAAAGAAGGGAGTTCCAACACTTGCGTGACCTGCCCACTAGGAAATGATTCGTTCTTTAACTTTAATCTAGGCGTGTCCGCAACAAGTTTGGAAGGATGAGCACCGCAGGGTGTCGTGCTCATTTGGCTGCTGATGCAACCCACCTGACCGCTGATTGTGTCCATCTGCCCGCTGATTGTGTCCATCTGCCCTCGCGGATGGGTAGCTACCTCTTCTAGTTTGCAGGAAGTTCCAGGGAAGGTCTCCTGTCATCTTTCTGATTGACAACTGTCTATAGCCAAGCCCAAGCGGGTTGGTGTAGACGTAGCGTGAGTGAGCTGATCAAAGATCTTCCGGTCTTCCGTCGCATGTGTTTCATAGGGTCTAGGGTCACAACCGTCAGGCGGAATGCCGTTAGGGAAGTCAAGCGGTATCACTCGCTTCTGCTCTAAGGTTCCAATCTGTAAGGAGCCTTGTCTAAGATTTAGGTCCACTGAGTGATCGTATAGCCAATCTTGGCCAAGGATTAGGGGTTCTATCAGGTCGTCATCATGGCACACTAGTAGCTTCGCCGTCATGGTCATATTCTTAATGAGGATAGGAAGATCCACCTCACCCATGCAAGGGGTTTCCATGCCTCCTAGCCCTATGAGGTATGCCTCAATTGGCCGCATTTCTATTCCTGAATCCTTATAGTGGGACCATCTAATCGCACTAGTCGCAGCACCTGAGTCAATTAAAGCCCTGAGTTCTTGGCAAGAGTTGCCGTGTTCTAGCCTAACTGTAATGAATGGTCTCCTGTCCACTATGCTAGGATGAGTGGTTGACTTTACTTGACACATGGCCATGGAATATCTGGGTGAAGTTTCCTGATGGTTATAATGTTCTCTCCCTAGTCCTTGTCTTCTTAGCTTCATGCGCTTAATGCGCTCTATGGCCTCTGCCTGTGCTTCTTCTCGAATTCGTTTTTCCTCCTCTTTACGTTGTTTAGCAGTATTGAGTCGACTTAGCATTTCCTCCGTGAGGGGTTCCTGATACAGCTTGACTCTGCACCCGCTAATATAGTTTGGGAGGACATCCCCCTCTAAAGTGGCTAGTTGTACTGCTCCACTCGTGGAGATCCTATTAATGATCATAGGTCCGTAGCCTCTCTTTTCTAGCTTTCTTGCGTGTTGTTTCAATGTGTAGACTAAAACTAGATCCCCTGCTTTCAAGCCCTTGTCCTTCACATGGGCATCAAAGTATGCCTTTTGCCGTTTCTTTGCAGCATAGATGCCTGCTGCTGCTCGTAGCCTCGTCTCACCTAAACGCTCTAGATCCAAGATCCTAGAGGACAACTCATGTCCATTCCACTCATGCTCTTGTGCTACTCTTAAAGCTGGGATTAGGAAATCTAGTGGTAGCACTGCATTCTGTCCGAAGACCATCTGAAATGGGGTGGCATTGAGTACCGTTTTGTAGGCAACTCGGTATGCCCAAACAGCATGATGAAGTTGTTTGTCCCAATCAGAGCGTTTATTATTTACCAGTTTCGTCAATACGTTACATAGGATCTTATTCGTGCTCTCGGCTTGTCCGTTAGCTTGAGGGTGATAGGGTGCAGACTTCTTATGTACCACCATGAATTCCTGAAGGAGATTTTCAATGACCTCATTCAAGAAGTGCGTACCTCTATCACTAACCAACTCTATTGGTAACCCATATCTAGTGAACACATTTTCGAATAAGAACTTAGCCATCGTTTGAGCATCATTCTTTGTCGTGGCCTTTACTTCCACCCACTTTGTAAGGTAATCTGTGGCTACAATAATGTATTCTGCATGGGAGTTTCTAGCTGGGGGGTTAATGGGACCTACAAAATCTATACCCCACTTTGAAAATGCACGTCCTCCCATCATTGGTCTTAATGGCATTTCATCTTTTCTTATCGGATATTGGGCACGTTGGCATGTGTCGCAACTCTTCACATAAGTATGTGCATCCATATGAAGAGTGGGCCACCACAGTCCCGAGAATAGAATGGTCTTAATTACTCTGTCAGGCCCAAAGTGTCCACCTGCAGCACCGCTGTGTGCCGTTTCTAAGACTTTCAAGTAGTCTGATTCATGAACGCACAGTCTTAGGTAGCCATCCTTGCCTCTTCGATATAGGTTGTCTCCTACTAAGGCATAGTCTTGAGCCTCTTGCTCCATGCTCCGTTTTCTTGCAAGACTAGCCTGATTGGGTAATGTTCCCGATCTCATGAACTCGACCAATGGAGCACTCCAATCTGGGATTAATGATACGTGATAAAGAGTGGCATGCTCCACTGGGGGTCTCTCCTGGCACCCTAGACAACTCTGGATCCACTCTTGTATTTCTTTGTCCATGCTAGGCCAATACACTCCTAAGCGTTTTAGATTCTGCAATGTTCGTTGTTTAGAGTAGTGATTCCCTAGCAGTCCCTCATGGGCTTGTTGCAACCAACTAGCATGTTCATCATCCTCAACACAACAAGCTAATACGCCCTCGGTATCTTTCTTGTACATACTTCCGGCTAATATTTGATACTTTAGCGATTTTACAATTTCCTCTTTGCTTGTTTTAACATTTTTATTTGCAGGCCCGAAGGTTAGGACCGGTACCAACTTATTTGCCCATTTAGGAACAACTTCTAAATTGAACAGATAAGCATCGGGCAATTCATCAGACACTCCTTGTGGTGGCTCTCCTGAAGTGATACGAGAAAGATGGTCTGCCCTAAGATGGGTTCTACCTTTCCTGACAACAACTTCAAAGTCGTATTCCATTAGTAAGAGGAACCATCTTACTAAGCGGCCTGTATTGCAAGGTTTATTGACCAAATATAGTAAAGCTTGATGATCAGTGAAAAACTTGAACTTATTGGCCAATAGATAGTGTCTAAACTTCTTCACAGCGTATACCATACCTAGGCCTTCTCTTTCCGTTGTGGTATAATTTCGTTCAGCTGCATTTAGTTGCCTACTAGCATATGCTATCGGCAAATCTAGGTTTCCTTCACCTGTGGGTTGTGCTAGCACACATCCTATTGCATGATTGGAGGCATCTACATGGACATGAAAGGGTTTGCTCCAATCCGGAGTAGTCAATATTGGTGCTGTGCACAAACGTCTCTTCAGCTCGTTGAAGGAAGTCTCGCATTCCTCGCTCCATTCAAAATTTGTTAACAACCCATAAAGAGGTTTAGCTATGATGGCATACATGTGGATAAACCTACGGTAGAATCCACAATTGCTTTGGTTGTGTAACCTTGATAGGTGATCGGAAGATAAGTGTTACCTTCTTCACCTTCGCTCATGTCTCCTATCTTGTCGAGAGGTACCTCGGGTACTTTTTGTTTAGAGCCTACTTTTGGTGCATTGGATTCAAGTTCTGGAACCTGATCCTTCACATGATCCCAGAGCTCCGGTTTTGCCTTGAGGAGTTCCTCTACAGTGAGGTGACATTGAACCTTAGTGTTCTTCACAACATCAGTGTTCCTGGGAATCACTGAGTCTTCATTTCTCACCAATATAGTGGGAGCTCGGATCTGGAGAGATTCAGATTCCCATGGGCCTGTGAAATGAGGCAACTCTTGTAAAGAATTAGATTCAAAATCTAATCTCTCATCCTCTTGTTGCTCTGTTTGGTCTCCATAGATAGACGGAATGTCTTGGGGAAATTGATCACGGAGGTCATCAATCTCAGGAATAGGAGGGGAATCACCCTTCTCCTTGGCCCATTTCTCTTCTTGTATTTCCCGCAAGAACTCTTGAGAGTACTGTTGAATTGAAGGATGTATTCCAACATCCGTGGAATTAGGAACATAATCTCCCTTAGGTGGTGAGCTCCCTCTTTCAACAACTGGTTGAGCCTGTGGAGGTAAAGAAACTTGTGATTTGTTTACCAACTGCTCTAATCTTTCTAGTAAGCCTTGGAAATGCAAATCCGGCTTGACAGAGTTGGTCTGATTGAACTTTTGACTAGTCTCAAGTATAGCTTGAGCTTGTTCTACCATTTTCATGCACATTTTCATCCGTTCAATCTCTAAATCTGCTCTAGGGTAACTCTTGTCTAGGTTTGCAGCTGTTGGCCCTTCTTGAAGTCGAGCCTGGTAGGCTTTGAACATCATGTCCAAGCCTTCAGGAGTGGGGTCAGCTAATACTGATCCTACTCGGGGTGGTGGGTGGGTTACGAGGGGTGTGTTAGAGGGTGGAGAAATGGAGGGTGATGGGGATGGTAGTGGTGGAAGTGTGTGGGAGTGCGGTTGAGATGTGATTTCTGTGATTTTTGCCTTGGTTTCTCTCACGCTTTCTTCAAGTTCGTTTATCTTTTTTGCCCATTGCCTCTTCATTCTTTCACGACTATCCTTCCAGGCGCTAGTTCTCTTTTTGGGTATGCTCTCTGTTTCACTCATCTCGGGGCTCTTTTCGGGACCAACACCTTGGTGTTGTTGAAGTGCCTGGGCTCTTGTGATCACCTGCACAGGTGCAGTGGAAGTCACACTCCCTGTGGAGTCTACAACTAACCCAACAACATTGATAGGAGTGATTTTAGGCATGTTATTAGGGTTCTTCGGGCAATCTCGTAGGAGATGCTCTTTCCCGCAGTCTTGACAGAAGCCCTGAACGGTTACTGGTTGAGGCTGTGTAGGGGCAGGCAGTGGACAATCACGTATAAGGTGATCTCCTTGACATCTGAAGCATGGTCCTCTAGGAAATGGAGGTCGTACCTGCCTAGGTTGAGGTCTAGAGTTGGGGTTTGTGTACATAACATTAGAATACTCAGGTTCCCCACTATTTTCACTTGGGTCCTCATAATAGTATGACTCGTTATGCTCGGGTGACTGCATGTAGTAAGCATGTGGGCTATCAATATGTGTGGAGTCAAAACTATGGTCACTTGGATCACTGTCTGATAGCAATGGGGTGACTGGAACTATGGCTCTATTCGGATTTTCTTCAGTAGATGCATATTTCACTGGGATCACATTGGTTGGAGCAGGGGGTTGCTGCACTAGGACTGGTTGAGGTCTCTGCTGCCCTTGATAAGGTGGCTGATAAGTTTGTTGTGGTCTATTGTATTGTGGTGATGGGTACTGATTCTGGTACCTACCATGTTGTGGATAGGTCTGAGGATAATTTTGCCTAACAGTTTGTTTGTTATATGGGCAGTCTTGTGCCGTGTGATTGGTGTACCTGCGCTCTATGGTGCAGTACTGGCTACTAGGATTCGCCTGGGGTTGGGCCATAATGGGGCATACACTTGCCATATGTTCACCGCCACAATTGTAACACCGCTTAACTGGGGCAAATCTTGGAATTTGCTTGCTAGATACACCTAGTTTTTGGGCTACCTTCTTTGCAAGTTCCTCGATGGATGTGGATTGACCAGATGCCATGTTACTAGAGCTATCAGAATGCTTATAGATTTTTGATAGTTCTAATTCCTCACCTAGATTGTCCTCAATGTCTATGCACATGCGCACGCACTCCTCTATCGTTCTAGGGTCCTTCAGGTACACATATGACCTGAGCTTAGTGCTCAACAATCCGTCTAGGAACAAGGCCACTTGTTTGGCTGGTGTGGGTAACTCCGGCATCGGGCATCTCTCCAGGTACTGTCTAAACCTTCTTCCAGCTAGTCTGACCATCTCTTGAGGTGTTTGTTTGAAGCTATGAATTAGTGAGGAGGTGTTATGCCTGATTCCACTCTTAGAAAACTCAACAATAAATGCCTCTAAGAGTTGGTCTATGTTTCTGAAATGCCTCTCATTCAGTGGTTGGAACCACGTAAGGGCAGTGTTCCTAAGGGTTAGACCGAAAGCATTATATTGTGTGAATAGGTCCTCTACCTGTTCAGCTTTCAACACTTGTCGAAATTCTGCCACATGGTCATAAGGGTCTCCCGTGCCATCGAAATAATTCTTCATGGACTTCACCAGTTGAGTTGGTCGCAGGGTCCTAGTGTGTTCTCTCGGCCTTGGCAAAGGAAAATCATCAATATTCCTTTGATTCCATGGGGTTCTATGTCTCTCAGGTTCCACTCTATTCCTTTCTGTTCCCGTTCTTTCTCTTCCCTGGGAGTTGGCAAAACTTACCTCAGGTTTGTCTCTACTTCTATCTCTTTGAGCTCCATGAGCTTGGGAGGTCCCAGCTCCTTGGTGACCAAAGGACACATTAGACCTTGGTTGGGGAAAAACAAATTCACCCTTCCATGTGTAAGCATGCCTGCCATGCTCAGTGACCACGAAGATTCTCTCTGATGCATTGTCTAGGTAGGTTACTTGACCTGGGCTATCAGGGTCTTTGAACTCATAGATTGTGAGGGCACTCACTTCCTGAGATTGAGAAGATTTATATCTCCAAAAAGCCTCATCAGTTTCTCGATTTAAAAGCAGATCTATGCTTTTATTATCCTGTGGAATCCACTCTGGAGTCATGATTCTGGTCAAGACAGATTTACCACGGGGAGTTCTTGGCTCTCTCTCTAAGTTCCCTTGCTCTATATCACCCATGTCGGTCTCCGCAATCACATTTCCAAACTCATCAGTTCTATCAGGAAGAGTGGTGACTACATATATAGTCCCCTCTTTATCTAGGTATGCTCCATTCTCAAACTTGACTACCGGGTGGTCTAATCCATGGGGTTGATCGGGGTTCTTAATCTGGATCACCGATCTTCTCAGTCCGTCTTCGTAGATGCGAGCACCTAGACGATTCGTCCTGATATATTCCAATTGAGTCTTATAAGGCCCTTCTGGCTTTTCTAGATAAGCCAACCCTGAACTACCTACTGATCTCTCCATGTGATAGGACATCTCAGAATCACTTGTTTCTGATCTGGGGGTGTATGGGTAATCACTCAACTGCTGGGCCCAGGACCTGGCAGTGTGATTGACACTAGCTTCAGAAGATCTGAGGCTTTGTCTGTCTCGGCCTAAGTGTCTGCCTGATCTAAGGTTCATATGCCTGATTTATTTACCCCCTGGAACCCAAGCACACTCTCGTTGCAGGTTGATTTTGCACCAATCACTTTGTTCTTTTTAGTTGAATATTATGTTTATGGTCTTGTCTGAAATTGCGTCGTCAGGAGTACTTAAGTGAATTTCCGCACTTGATGAGTGATCGATTCCCGTTTACCTTTTGTCCCTTAGGGTTTTTGCACTTAAGACCTATTTACTTCTTGCACTTTGTTGATTAATATTCTTGGACTTGATTCGTGCCTAACGTTGCCCTAATTAATTACCACACCTAAGTCGTACTTAGCCTAGGCTAGGAATTGACAAAGGAGGGTTGAGAGATCTTCCAACCTCAATTAGCTGATTGACCAGACTGCTACACAAGCCCAGGAAGCCTTCTCCCAAGCTTGGTACTCACCCTTGCTAGCTTGCTTTGGATTGCCTTGAGCGCACACCAAGTTCCTGCAAAAGCTCACCCGTTAGTATAGCTCTATTGCCACAAGTAATTGAAAGACACACTTCAATAATTTTAGTCCCCCTGGAGTAACTCACTGTACCCCCTGAATCTGAGAACAACTTAGTTCCACCTAAAGGTCAACTTAAAAATGCATGTTCTAAAACTCCGCGTACGATTCTTACAAAAACCAGTCGAGGTCCACGTAGGATTCTCAACGAGCTTTCCAACGAGACCAAAATCTCATCAATCGGAGTTCGTATGGTCAAGTTATGACCATTCAAGCACTATAGGGTCAAAACAGGCTCTCAGGGTTCAGGAGATCCCTCTCTGGTTTCTAGGTCTTTTGCCCACTTCCAAGGTTCTAAAGTTATACCAAGGTGCCTAAAATTAAGCTCAACTACCCTTCAATTCACTCAAAATTAACCCTAACTTTTCATGCGTTAAAGGCCGTGTATCGCGATAGGTCGGGTCGAGGTGTCGCGATAGGTGGGAAGTGTCGCGATAGGTCGGGGTGTCGCGATAGCTCGTGAAGTGTCGCGATGGGTCGAAGTGTCGCGATAGGTCGAAGTGTCGCGATAGCTCGTGAGGTGTCGCGATAGCTCGTGAGGTGTCGCGATAGGTCGGAGTGTCGCGATAGCTCGTGAGGTGTCGCGATAGCTCGTGAAGTGTCGCGATAGGTCGGAGTGTCGCGATAGCTCGTGAGGTGTTGCGATAGCTCGTGAAGTGTCGCGATAGCTCGGAGTGTCGCGATAGCTCGTGAGGTGTCGCGATAGGTCGGAGTGTCGCGATAGCTCGTGAGGTGTCGCGATAGGTCGGAGTGTCGCGATAGCTCGTGAGGTGTCGCGATAGGTCGGAGTGTCGCGATAGCTCGTGAGGTGTCGCGATAGCTCGTGAAGTGTCGCGATAGGTCGGGGTGTCGCGATAGCTCGTGAGGTGTCGTGATAGCTCGTGAGGTGTCGCGATAGGTCGGAGTGTCGCGATAGCTCGTGAGGTGTCGCGATAGCTCGTGAAGTGTCGCGATAGCTCGGAGTGTCGCGATAGCTCGTGAGGTGTCGCGATAGGTCGGAGTGTCGCGATAGCTCGTGAGGTGTCGCGATAGGTCGGAGTGTCGCGATAGCTCGTGAGGTGTCGCGATAGGTCGGAGTGTCGCGATAGCTCGTGAGGTGTCGCGATAGCTCGTGAAGTGTCGCGATAGGTCGGGGTGTCGCGATAGCTCGTGAGGTGTCGCGATAGCTCGTGAGGTGTCGCGATAGCTCGGGATATGGCGAATTTTTCTGTTCTGTCTAGTGATCCTGGGAGCTCTAGGCCTGCGCAGTGTCGTGGTGCACTCAGAATCGTGATTGGGTGAAATTTTCGGAGTGTCGCGATAGCTCGAGCTCAATGCCTCGGGGACTGTGCAGACAATTTCTGTACCTGCTGAGCTTGCTGGAGATGATGATGGAGCTGCCACCTGCAAGAAACATGCAAAAAACACGCAAAAACAAGCACACACACTCGCTCTCTCTCAAACTCGCACACAACAAATGAGGGAATGATAAGGAAGAGGGAATATGTAGTGGAGAAGGAGGTGGAGGTGGAGATGGAGATGGAGGTGAAGATGAAGATGAAGATGGAGAAAAATCAGAAATTTACCTACTACTTACCATTCCAACGCGTCCTCTCTACGTCTTACCATCACACGCTCGTCCTCAAAGCTCAATCCCCGGCAACGGCGCCAAAATTTGGTGTAGCTCAGTGATGAGTAGCACCTCCTTTAATGTCAATCCGGGAAGACGTGAGGATGGTATGAAGACCACGAGCAAGTGGAAGCACAAGTGCGTGAGTGAGAAGCACACAAGCATGCACACGCATACACGCACACGCGCACACACGGCAAGAACAAAGAGAGTAAGACAATGGAATCACTTCTATTGCAACCAAGTTCTCATACAAGCTCAAACTACAAGAAGCTCACCTCAAAAATGAGCTCTCTAGCTCTATTTATAGTTTTTGACTAGCTTTGGCCTTGTCCAGACCTAGTGTCCGGCCTAGTTAAAAATTAGGTTCCAGGGCTTATTTGAGGGCCCAAACGAGATCTAAAAATTATGAAAATTGACAGGCAACTACTTCTAAGGCTCCCCAAGCTCGAGGACTCCTCGGCTTGTACAAAATGGAGCTACAAAAATGTGAAATGATATTTACAAGGGTTTGTAGTGATGAGAATCACTTTTAAAATGATGTGAGGTTTTTTTTTTTAAAAATGAAGGGTTGCCTCAGTGCTAGATCTGCATGTGTGTCCGTACTTGCTTCTTCCCGTATCCTGTCAACAAAGGCCATGGCAAATTTCTACACAAACAAACTTCACATACATTCGAAGATCACCTCATTTGTTTCTTTAATACCGTTAAACTTCAATCCCATACTTCAGCCACGTATCTGTATGTATGAGTTCGAGAATTTACCTTTGCATGAGCAACGACCATTGGAACATTCAAGCTGCACATCCTAGGACATCCCCCACACCATAGCGAGAGGCTTCTAGCCTAACGAGAGCAAAAATGAGCGATCGCCTCTTCTCGACAGCCCTTGACAGAGCAGATGTGACTTGAAATGGACACGTACAGGTCTCTGAATATGCTTATTGGGATGCGAACAGTGGATACATCATTCATCCACTCAACTGTAGGGTCGACATACATCAGACAGCCACATGACCCACCATAATCCTCATCATATTCTATTTTCAGTATCTTGAACTTCAATCTTTTGGAGAAGGGGCATAAGGGAAGGTGAGAACCCTCGAAGCACTAGAGAAGGACCAATACTCTTTTCATGGGAGCTAACCCAAAGTTCAACATCCCCGATTCATCACCCGCACACTCAAACTACTGGCTCTCGTCCCTGTTGAGATTCTAGATATAGCGAAGAACTTGGAACTTCCTTTTTTGCTTCATTACAAGGATCACTGTAACAGAGCAGATTTCCCAACAGGAGAATCACTTGCAACTTATGCTTTATGCCACTTTATGCCATTGGCGGGGAAAACAAGCTATTGGAACGAAGCAGCACTAGTAGCTCCCATATGCGCACGATGGTAGAACTTTACTCCAACATCATATACTCCCATTTGGGTTCTGTATCATTGATTTCAGTTTCACATTACTTGTCATTATGCTTAGCCTGAGCCTCCGATGAAAAAATGGACACGCCCACCATGCCCTGGTTGAGAGGCCTCTCCCCTTTATCTTCCTCCCTTTTTTGCCTGTGATAGAGCAGAGCTTTTTCCTTCAGAAACTAGACCGAAGAAGAAAAAATAGCGAAGAGACCCCCTCATGAGAGCATCTTGTGCTACCCTTCCGATAGAGGCTTTTATGAATTCTCCTGTTTTATCCTCCTACATATGGTTGCCTTCTCCATCGATGAAGCCACAACTACATACGAACATCAGCGCTTGATTTTCTTCATGCAACAGGGATGGATATTACCCTCAAAACGAGGTCCCCGTGTGTGAATCTATCCACTTAGTGCTCTTCATCCTCCACTCTTCCAGCATCAATTCAAGCAAGCACCTCTTCCTACTGTGTCCTCGAAGAAACGAACAAAAGAGAGATGTTGCTGCTACCCTCCATCTTTCCTCCATCCACAAAAAATGCACCTCCCATCGACTATGTCATCCTCCAAGATTTCCCTTTTAGACTGCCCTCCTCAGAGAATCCGATATGCACTCCATCATGGACATCAAACAGAAGTGATCATCTCCCCAGCTAATGAGAGCCAACCCCCTTCTTCAGTCGCTCCTCCACAGAAGCTAGCGAAGAGAGACCCAAAAAACGCGAAGCCTTCTTCTATATGAAGAAAAATGCATCCCCCCTTTTTCCGTTTCTTTCTGTCAGAACAACGGGGAGGCAGAGAACAAAACCCCCCCCTTTACTCCATCCCTTTTTCAGAGCTGACAAGAAGTAGAATGCAACGGAATTTTGGGTACATTATATCTAATAAGAGGGTAACAATGATAGAAAGCAGTCTTCCCATAGGGTCGTTAAAAAATATAGCCACTATACCAAGTCTATCCTTCGTTTTTGGCAGAAATACCTCATCCCGTGTCATGCTACCAGTATTGCGGTGGTGTCTCCTGTGACTTCATGAGCAATCACTGAGACTCCCGTCAAAACACAACCTTGCACTATCCAGCATAGAATCCAGGCAATCCATCCAACGGGACCTAGCTAGTTATAAAACTAGTAGCATATAGCAGGCTCCCCGATATCAATAGATCCAAAAGCAAGTGTGCAGATGCCTTTACAATGGATCTATTGAAGCAAGGCGGAGGAATCGCCTTCTTCAGCTCAACCAGTGTAAACGGAGGCTTTGAATGAGGTGCTCTTTCATATGATTCCCCACCCATCAGCTTATGTGACACAGATGATGTTGAATGAGGTTCCCGGTCTCGAATATCCCCATCAATAGATGAAGATCTTCCTCCTGCACCCATCTTTCCTTTTGGTTCCTTCAATCCCCAATTTGCTCATTCCTCCACCATCCTTCAATGCAGTCACCACTCCATCACATCTCCAATATATTCTGCAATCTGAACATGCTCTCTGACCAAGAAGTCATTGGGTAGCCTCAAATACTTCCCATCAATCATCTAATCACTCTTCAAGTACTTGAAATCAAACATATTTTCCTGCCAAATAGAACCACATTAGTGCATTAAAACCAACCATTTTCTGAGCTAACATACTCCCCTCTTCTTATTGGCGAAGTCGTCCTCGACGAGCCACTACATGCTGCAATAAAATCCAAACAACCATGAACATGTCAATTTATAACTTGGTTGCATACCTTTTCATCGAGCCGTCACTTCCACTGAACCTGCACTCATCGAAGCTATTAGTGCTCAAAAAATCACTCATGAATACATACAAATCAGTCACTTCCAAAATGATCCAAGAACATGCACATATATGCAATTCCATTTCAGCCATGCATCAATTTGCTCATACATTCCATTATGAAAAATGGTCTCAACCAAAATAACACATGCACACCTTTCCATGAATTACACATGTACTGTCATTGCGAAAAACAGAAATGGAAATACCGAAATAACAACAACAACTGAAATGAATTCAATCGGAGATGCAACATGCCCAAAATGCATACCCCATTATTGCACCTACTATTCTCTATGTACAATTATTCCATGACTAGACACTCGCGAAGAAGTCATGGAATACCAGTAAAACCCTCGAAATTCGAGTACAAGTCGAGACCAATATAAAACACCTTGGAGTGTCCCACACTCTTGAAAACCCTCGGATAGAGCACAAAAGTTGTAAAGCAAACCGGTTGCATTACCTCGCTAAAGCCTCATCCATAAGTACATATAGAGTCTCCGCGCCTTCAAGAATGTTGATTCAAAGTGAGCCGATCTGTCATAAGCCATCACATACCATTCACACAAGCAAATAACGTTCCCTTCCAGGCGATCATCGCCCTCTCCTCTCTCTCTCTCCCCCTCAGGAGTGGGGAATAACTTCATAGGTAAATTTTATTTTAATCACACGTTGGCCTGTATTGACATTGGATGCGATTCGTGGACCTGACCACCCGATCAGGTTGATTCCACCCATCTACCAATGCAATGCAGCGCACAACATACAAACACACAATGATAACACATAACATATATCCGCTAGCCCATAACGAAGCTGGATACGGCTCGTGGTCGTGACTACCCAGCCACGATGGCTCCACCTACCTACCAACCCGTTATGGCCCGTAGCTAAGACACAAACATATACATCCCAAGCCTATGGCGAAACTAGCTGCGGCTCGTGGTCCTAACCACTCGGCTAAGATAAATCCACCCACCTACTAGCCCACCATAGCGCATTGGTACGATCACAACAACATACATTCTTTTTCTTTTCTTTCTCTTTGTTTTTTTTTTTTAGTTAATTAATTCACCCAAGTCCTGAGAATTAGGGAGAGGAAGAAAGGGACTTTCCCACTTTTCCCACACATGCATGCAACATATACACTCTAGCCTTTGACAGATCAACCACCTCTTCACTCCATTCTCTCAATTACAGACACTACATATGTATTCATCGATTTGACTTTCCACTAGGTAACTACAGCCGGCTATGCCTTAGTCCCTCGTATACCTATCCTTAGGTGTCCTAGAATGTGAGTCTCCGGGATGTCTCATGTAGTCTCACATCGTACTCGCATCCCGACAACTTCCCTAGGGCGAGTCAGGCTCAACTTCAGGAGCTCCGTCATCACTTCCTATCGTTAGCACATCTGCCCAAGCCCACGTGATATCGTTTTCCTCGTTAGGCATTTCCCTAGAAGGATCAAAATAGTAATATCGATCTCTCGCCCATCCTACATGTCGAGTCAGGTATTCCTCAAAACACTCAATATAAAACGCAACATCCAAACCCTGGTTTATAAAGCATACCAGCCAATGCGCTTCCTCAACATCATATTCCGTCTCAAAGTCGTCGATATCTATGTCCATGCGGGCAAATGTTTGGTCCGAGAAATATATCCTTAGCTCGTACAAGTAGAGTTGCGTTATTTGATCTGCCATTTTGTTACTTAGCTCCTAACAATCTCTGCATAACACAAAAATATTAGAAGTCCAAAATTGTTGAGCTAGCAAGGAATAATATTTATGACACACAAATCATAGCTTACATATGCGCATATATATATATATATATAACTATACATGTATGTACAAGGAGTCTACTACGTCCTTCTGCTTGGATCTCGTCTGGCTTCTCCCGTCCTAATGCTACTTGAAATATGGTTTAACTCTAAGCGCGTTAACCTTCACGGGAGCACATTCTTCTCCTAAATCTTGAATTTGCATGGAACCATTGGAGTTGAGTTCCACCACCTTAAACGGTCCTGCCCATCTTGTCTGTAACTTCCCCAGGAATTTATAATATTTACTATCATAGACTAGTACCAAATCCCCTTCTTGAATCGCATAGGTCTTGAGATTCTTATCATGCCTCTCTTTACGTCTCTTCTGAATAGCTTCCAAACTTTGTTGTGCAATGAGTCTCTTTTCTTCTAGCTTGACCAATTGTATGTACCTTTCCTTCAATGACTCTTCCTCGCCCAACCTAGCCTCGATGGCCACTCTTAAGGTCGGAACTTCTTTTTCGATGGGAAAGATGGCTTCCTCGCCATATACTAGAGAGAACGGAGTGCTCTTAGTCGTCACTCGGTAGGATGTTCGATATGCCCACAAGGCTTCCAAAAGTCTCTCATCCCAGTCTCTCCTATGCACAGCTACTGTCTTTGTTAGAATCTGTTCAAGAACTTTGTTGGTGACCTCCACTTGTCCATTCGCTCTCGGGTAATATGGAGTGCTTTTCCTATGTTTGATTTTATATAATTCCATTAATTCTTCAATCAGTTCGTTGACAAAGTGCGTTCCTCTATCACTTACTATTTCCAACGGGCATCCAAATCGAGTGATAATTTGTTCATACAAAAATTTAGCTACATCATTATTATGAATTAATTGGCTCTCCAATTTCCTCACATCTCTCTTATTTCCAATCTCTCTTATGATGTTAATGAATTGTACGAGTGATTTGATTCATGATCTCATCCGATTATTTGTGAGCATCTATATTTGAACTCTACCTCTTAAGTTGCCCGAAGCACCCTGCGTGTACCGTCTATTTGGAACACTAGCAGTTGGCCTGATCCACCCAATTGAGCCCTTCGCGACAACGCCCTTGTCAAGAGTAAACAAATTACATCTTATATTTGAAACCCCTTTACACTAGTATACATACATTTCAAAAATCAAGTGAAGACATGCAATATTTTGACATTTTTGTCTTTTTTGAAAATTTAGGAGCTCAAAATGTGCCCATAATTTTGATCTATTTAACATTGACATCTCTAGAATCTATATGAGAAATATAAAAGTGATAAAAATCTTATATAGAAAATAAAAAAATGAACGTTTTCTCGATGGAGGATCTCTGATAGTGATTTGAAAATGCAATAGAACATGGTTTTGTTATGGAAAAGGCTTTGGAGCATTTGTATAAGCACCAAAAATGTTGTAGATTTTCAAATTAATTCACAACTTTCTTGATCTATGTCTACACCCCCATCATTGGATGTCGTTGATTCAGTCTGAGACTGTTGGGAGCTCTCTTCTTCTTCTTCTTCTTCTTCTTCTTCTTCTTCTTCTTCTTATTCTTCTTCTATATCAACAAGAGCTCTATCCTCATCCAAGTACATACCAAATTCTATAGTATCATGCATAGATCTTCTTCTTTGCCTATGATTAGTTGTCCCACATACATCTGGAAGCTTTTGTTTTATCATATTGATGGTTGATTTCCTCAAGTGCCTATTTTTGTCAGGGGAAAATCATAAACAAGAATATCTACATCATCCATTTTAAGAGTGGATGAACTTCGAATATTGTTTTTCTTTTTTGAGCTTGTTCCTTTGGTATCACATAGCATTTCTAAGTTATAATTACTCGTGAATGCATTACTAATTTTCATATAATACGAATGGACTATTAAAGCCTTTATTCTTAACTCATCCCACCAAGATACATCTTGATCTCCAACATATTTTTTTGCACGCTCAATCAATCTCTTCTTCTCAATAAGTACATGCACCCACCTTTTACTTTGCTCAACCACATTTCCACATCTTTCCATATTGCTTTTATCTTCACATGGTGTCACTTTTGAACCATACACAAACAAATTAGGCACATGCAATAAAAATCTCTAGTCCATCTTTAGGTTCACACCTAGGAGAACATGAATATTGTTTTGTGAATAAAAGATTAATGTCATTAAGCCTCCTCATCAAGAATACATGGTTGGAACCAATGTTGTGCAATGGAGCCAAAACCTTAGTATTGTTATCAATACCTACTAAGCAAAATTGCTTAAAGTCATAAACCTATGTAAGGTGTTGAACTTCAGGCTTTGGAGTATATGCTTCAAAAATCAACACAGATAATATTGGAAGAGTAAAAGCATTATGGCATGTCAACCTCTTAGAGAACGTACTGAACATTTGATCAATGTGATCATGAGTGTGCCGAACCAAAAGTAAATTCACCTTAACCTTCTGAAACACTTGTCAATCATAAATATCCAAAGACTATAGAACATTTATTCTTTCTTGCAGTATTATCAAGCTGCAAATACATATTTGGTGGCAAAAGACCCTCCCATGATTGCAAAACTTTATGATTCATAATAACCATAAGGTTTGGATCATTATGCACGTTGGGATATGTGAAGAAAACCTTTGGCTTTATGGTTCCATTATATACCAGAGCACCAACCAAATGCATTTACACAAGGACATCATCTCTAATGTCCTTAGGAATGCGAGCAAAATGGGGTAGACATGTTTTCTTTTGATCCATACCATCAATCAACAAACACATATAATGCTTTGGATTTTTGAGTGCTTTATTTAGATGATAAATTGCTTTCTTTCTTTCTAAAGATTGACTCTCACAATGGTTCTTTAGAAAACTTTTACGATTATCTTTTTCTTGTGGTGTTGTGGCCCCTTTTCCCATGTTTTTCAAAGGGGCACAAACTGAGGAGTCACCCCTTCTAACTTTACGAGGAATACTCACATTTTTAAGATCTCCTTTCCATAACCAAGTAAAATGTCGATATAGGACATACTTCTCATTTTTACTTTCCATCTCTTCTTTATAGACTTGAAATACTTCTCGACAAGTACAGTTATTTGACAAGTGTAACCTTCCAATTGTAGGCATAACTTCACAATGCAAACTAAAATAGTTCATCATCCAACTCATTGCATGACGACCAATAGATCCTTTGGTCCAAACTCCTTGATATGTGTAAAAAATGAGATTGGCATTGATAATCCCTTATTGAATCTTATGTATTTTGCAATTCCCCATGCCGATCGCAATTTTAAATGCAGCCCTACAACATCGGATCCCTTTACTAAAGTAATATTCAAAAGTAACATGTGTTACTGACATGTTGTCCTCAACCATTTGGATGTGAGAAACAAGGTCTATATCTTGCCTTTCACTGTCTAAATGGAAGAATTTCTCTCTTCGATGCTTTAGTTTCTTCATCCTAATTTATACAAACATTTCAACCACAACAATGCTTCACAATGTCCAACACAATTTTGCTATCGAAAGTGAGGAATTAAAATCTTCTTTGAATTACTTCACGAGGCCTTCACTTAAAATGCCACATGCTTTGTATACTCTCTCTCTCTCTCTCTCTCTCTCTCTCTCCCCTTGCTGACATCCTTTTCTCGACATGCACTTGAATTTGTAGAGAGATCAATAGGTGGAACACCTTCAATAGGTGGGTCGGATTGAGCATTTTGCATTGAGCATCTAACTTAAATGAATCAACTGAGAACATAGAATCATTGATACATTCTAAACCATGGACATTGTTCATGAAAGGATGAACTAAAATTATGAACTTGAAAGTCTATCAAGATCATTAGAGATAGGTGCTACCTAGGCATCTACGAAAAAAGAGGGAGCTCATCTTCATTGACAGTGGAAGTGTAAAAGCATCCCCTTTTGATATATAAATGGTGTAAGCATAACATCAAGTGATTATATGTCCCAAATCACGTATCTAGATAATTATGAAGATGGATTGTGCCCATTATCATGGGTTGTACAATTTGACTTTATGTCTTGACTTTATGATCTGCTATCACAATCAAGAGTCTTTTCGAGGTTGAATTTGATTGCTAATTAAAAATTGGAGAAGGGCTACATGATAGGCAATCCATCAATCTCTACAAAACAAGATAGGAAACCCCCAAAACACATTTTGCTATCAGATAACTCTCTTTGTGTGTGATCAAGTATGTATAGCATTTGGCAAGCTGGGTAGACATCTTCCATATGCTTGTAGCCTTTGATCACAACTAGATAGAGGTCTATTTTTCATAGATTAATCCATTCATGGTGTATGACTTAGCATTGTATTGCATGTTGATAACTTGTGTGATGGATTTTTGGATAATGCAATCATACCTCCTTGAGAGCTTGTAACGTTTTGCATGAATTCAATTTCTTTATCTACTTGGAAAAAAGGCCCTCTACCATCATTAAGATTACCTCTCAGAGAATAAGATTACATGTCTGGGTCAAGGTTTTGAAAAAAATTTCCACTAGTTTAGTTAAGTGGTTAGGTAAGAATTTTTCCCTGTACTTTGTTTTTTGCTTTTGTTTGCACAGACTTGAAGCTCTTCAACTTGGTTGTATAGACCAAACACTTATCATGGGAGAAGCTCTTCTCATCAAGTACCATGGATGGATTTCCATGACATCTCAATGTGCAACATAATTAATCATGTCTCATCGGGAGAACAACTAGATCCTCCTTCCATATCATACTTCTCATCACTTTTCTCTATCCTTCACACTTGCCACACCTCATTGCTTTCCTTTCAATGAATGAATGTCTACTTTTGAATGATTCACTTATTGTCGAGACACCATGATGTGTCTTTTGATTTTGTTACTCCTTGTAGTTAAATTTATTCATTTATATTTTGGATAGACATGTAACTCCATGGGCACTAGTCCCATTCACTTGTAACTTTTCCCCTTTATTTTAATTAAAGCCTAAGATAATAGGCCAAGGCCAAACTTCCTTTATAAAAAAAACACACCTATGTATCACTTAATACTTACAATGTATTGAATTCCTAGTTAAAAACCATTTTTGTATCTGATGAGATGAGTACACTTGCATGCCACTATGCTAGTTTGAGTTTCACTAGAATTCTGATGCATGAGAATGAGTATGAGTATGAGTATGAGTATGTGTATGAGTACGAGCATGTGTTTAGTATGAGTTTAGTATGAGTATGCATTTCTTATACATTTCAAGCCAATAAAATGGATCAAATATCCAACACTCTATCTGGATAACCAAATTTGATATAACCAAGTTTGATTTCTCTGAAATTTGTCGCTTCCTCCTTCAACTCTATAGTCTAGTTGTGCCATCAAGTTACACCTAGTTTGACTCAGTTATATCAAGTTAGTTCTTGGTTCAACTTAGACAAATTTCTATAAATAGATGAGAGGAGTTGAAGATTCCTTTGTAAAACCCTAGAATTTTTTGTATTTTGTTTGAATAAATTCAATCATGTCCAAGGTCATGGTAGTGCAACTTGATGCCAGGCATCGAGTTTGTAAGCAAGGTCAAAGCCACGCATTGATTTTTTGAGCCAAGTTGCTCTTTCACTAACTTATTTTGTAGCTCCAAACTTAAGAATGAAGTCACAAGGTTTATATGAAGATTTAGGAGATAATGATGAAGAGGATTGGGTGCTTCACATGGAGTGAAGTCCACGCAAAGTACCCAAACACCTCCTCATACAAATATATTGTTCCATGATTGGGTGAGTTCTCTTTCTCATTAGAATTTTGTATGACTTTGTTTGTCTAGTAGTTGGTGCTATCGATGTAGGGCATTGAACTATATGAATAGACATGCTGAGAACTCAATGTGTGGAATCCAATGTCACTAAAATTCCAATGCTTAACTTGGAGTCATAGTGCCAGACATCGAGTTTCTCTAGAATTCCGATGCTAGGCATCAAGTTTGAGCACAAAGTCAATGCTAGGTATCGCTTCTCATAAGTAGTCGATGCCAATCATTGACTTGAAGCAGTTGAAATGGCTTTGGGGCTTTATCCACTTATTTATGTCAGTTTCCGAGCAAAGAGTTTATCCATTTATTTGATGCTAAGCATCCGCATTGTTCATGTATGTTGCACTTTGTATCAATCTTTGATTTCACGCTCGTCCTTTGTTTGTAGAAACCTCGAAATAAGAAGAGTGGTGAGGCCAATGAAGACTCTGCTATTGCCTTCCTCGCTCATATCCAAAGGGCAAGGCATGAGAACTCTAGAATAAAGGCAAAGGAGATGGAGTTTAAGGATGAGTCCTCCGGAATATAGTTTTTTTCAAACCCCATAGACCCTCTTAGGCCATTGTGTTACAATGTACATTGCGATGATGTAAATAGCATATGTACAATGTTATGTAGGAAACATTATTCCCTTTTAATAGTAGATATCCCATATGGGTTTAATATGAGTGGTTCCATTAATGATCATGATCCATTCAAGCACCCACACATACAAAAGATGGTGATAGCTTTTGTTGAATTGACCATGTCACCACTCTAGGGGATTGTCATTTTTCATAGCTAGGACCAATCCTTCTCTGTATCAATAGCACTAAAGTCAAGGTGTCATGTTGTTCAGTGTCTTACATGGTATTGTCTTTGCTTTTTGTCTCTATGTTGAAGTTTCATGTCACATTTTACTTATAATTATAAATTTGCAGGGTGAAGAAAAATGTAAATCACACCCTAGGACATAGGTTCTTTCATGATATCAAGTGCCTTACAATCAGATACTATGATGAAGTCAGTAAAAGAAGGGTAAAAAAACATTGTAGTTAGAATGGAATTTCAAATGTAATAATATTCCCTACAATTAAAAAGAAACCTCGTCATGTGGCAGGGGACAAGACATTGGTTAATCCTTATGAGAAGCCCCAAAAGCTTATAATGAGGTTAATCCAGTTGTTCTCTAACGATGATGATTGGGTCTTGGACTTATTCTTTGGCACAGGTAATTGTTATTGCAATCAGTATGATTTCATGGATGACACTCGCCTATGTGCTCAAAATGTTCAGGCACTCCATAGCTGTAGAGAAGGATGAAGCCCAAGTTAGCTTCATTAGGATGCAAATTAATGGCTTGAATGAGTGCCCGAACAAGGAACAAGAGGTTGGGAAGAAGCACAATGCTGACATAGAGAGATTCCAGCCTGCCTCAAGGGAGCCTTTACCACCATTGGCAGATAAGCCAAGAGACATGACTAACCTTGAGGTGCCAGTTCTAAAGCATGAAAAGCTTTATAAGACTTCTCAAGTCCTTGAAGATGATGTTATGCATGAGCCTGAGTAGTTATATAATCAGCTTCTATTGTACAGGGGATTTTGAAGTTTGTAAACATACACTTTTGTAATAATTTAATCATTGGAATATAATGCTCAAAGTTTCTTGTTATTTGTGCTTTATTTTTTCCACATTCTACTGAGTTTTATTGGATATGTGTGTGGTTTCCATTACATTTATGGCTGGTTAAGGTCATATTCTTGAAGTGGTAATTGGACTAGCTTTATGAGTAGAATACACAATTTATGTACAACTATGAGATGA
>CM035417.1:187414446-187469446 GCA_020310875.1 Ceratopteris richardii | reverse complement strand
TCTTTAAGTGTGCCCTTGTTATACCTAAGCACCCTTTGACATGCAATCCAAAGTTCCTTTCTAGGACAATGCATGAATTGAGATAAAACTCCAATTGCATATGACAAATCAGGCCTTGTTAATTTAGCATAAACCAAGCAACCCACCAAAATTTGATAAAGCTTCATGCCTTTGAATTCCTCTCCTCCATATCTACCCAATTTGTGATTCACTTCCATTGGAGTTGGTGCTATCTTGCAATCTTCCATTTTAAACTTGATTAGTAGATTCTTCAAATACCTTTCTTGAGTCACATATATTCCACGTTGAGTATATGAAATCTCCATTCCCAAGAAATATGACAAATTTCCCAAGTCACTTATCTTGAATTCTTTCTCCATGTGCTTTTTAAACATTTGTATGCCTTTCTCATCTGTTCCTATAAGTATTATGTTGTCAACATAAATACAAACATATATAAATCCATCCTCACTTGCTTTGACTAGCAAGCTACTATTTGCCTTTGATGGTTGAAAACCAACTTCCTTCAAGAACTTTACAAGCCTATAATTCCATGCCCGTGGGGCCTGCTTCAAGCCATAGAAAGCTCTCTTGAGCTTACACACATGATCTGGATAAAATTGTTCTTTAAAAACATTTGGTTGTTCCATGAAGACTTCATCTAAATGTAACCATTCAAAAATGCATTCTTCACATCTAATTGAGATAGTTTCCAACCTTTGCAAGCAGCAATAGCTATGAGAGTCCTTATGGTTGTCATCTTTGCAACAAGACTAAAAGTTTCATCATAGTCCACACCATATGTCTGTGCATATCCTTTTACAACAAGTCTAGTTTTGTACCTAGACACTCTTCCATCTACAGATCTTTTTGTTTTGTAAACCCACTTACATTGGGTAACCTTCTGATTAATTGGTTTATGTACCTATTCCCAAGTTTCATTCTCAATGAGTGCATCATACTCTTCCTTCATAGCTTTTTCCCAATTCTCCTTTCCTTTGGCTTCATCATATGCGGATGGGTCTTCATCTGCTTTTATCATGTAAGCATAATCTTTAGTAGTCAAGAATGAAGTATCATAGCTATACCTTATGGGTTGCCATTTGTGCCTTGATGATCTTCTCAGTTCTCCACTTCTTGAAGTTTCTGGTTCATCACATTTTGGATCAAACCTTGGCATTTCTTCATCTTCAACTAGTACTTCATTATTGTCCTCTTCCTCAAAGATTTGAACCTTTGATTTACCTTTCTTCTAATTCAATGTTTCTTCAAGACATGCATAAGCACTATTTGTACCTAAGTACCAAGTACTTTGCTCATCAAATGTGACATCCTTTGATAAAAGGAATTGCTTTGTAGATGAACTCCACAACCTATATCCCATTTGCTTATCATCATAACCAATGAACACATATTTTTAAGCCTTTGATTCCAATTTATGCCTTAATTGAGAAGGAACATGAGCATAGGCTAAGCAACCAAATACTCTGGAATGATCTCATGTAGGTCTCTTACCCCACCAAGCTTCATATGGTGTCATACCCTATAAAGCTTTACATGGTAACCTATTAACCAAGTATGTGGCTGTAATTACAACCTCAGCCCACAAATAACTAGGGAAATTCTTCTCTTTCATTATTGATCTTGCAAACTCAGCAAGAGTTCTATTTCTCCTTTCTGCTACACCATTTTGTTGAGGAGAGTACCTACAAGTAATTTCTCTCCTTATACTTGCATTCCACAAGTAATCATTGAATTCATTTGAAAAATACTATCCCCCTCCATCTGATCTCAATTTCTTCAATTTTTGTCTTGAAACCCTCTCTACATATACATGATAGTGTTTAAATGTACTAAACACTTCCGAATTATCTTTGATCACATAGATAGCGATCCACCTAGTAGAATCATCAACATAAATGACATAATATCTTGAAGCATTTATGCTAAAGTCCTTTGAAGGAACCCACACATCTGTATGTACCAATTCAAGTCTTTCTGAATACATGAAACCATGCTTGTTGTACGATTGCTTATGAGCCTTACCTAATTGACATGCTTCACATATGTATGTCATGTGTTGACCTGCAACACTAGGTAATCCAAATACTGAACAATTATTAATCATCTCTTGGATACCTCTTTCATTAAAGTGTCCAATCCTTTTGTGCCAAAGATCCAACTCAGAAATCTTTTGCTCTCCATATGTGAACAAGGCATGTACAACATTACCTTGTACCTTCAATGTGAAAAGCCTCCCTTCTTTCTTTCCTGTAACAATTTTCTTATACCCTTGGCTAGGTTCTTAAACATAAACTCCATCATTAGTGAACCTCACCTCATATCCTTTTTCCACAATTTGTCCTACACTAATCAAATTCTTTGGAATTGTAGGAACATACAAAACCTTACTCAAGAGAGTACTTCCATCTTTGGCTTTAACTAATCCAATAGACTTCACCTTGTGCTTTGTATTGTCACTTGTTTGAACTATATGGTTAATTACTTTATTCTCTAAATTGGTCATTAAAGCAATGTTACCACTCAGATGATTGCTGCATCCTGAATCAATGTAAAACACTCTTTGATCTTCACTTGGAACTTCACATGTGGCATTCATGATTAGAGTTGAATCCTCCTTCTGATATGATGCATAATTCTAATAGGTATTATTTTAGGACTAACCTTGAAAGTTTCTTCCCCATTTCTTCCAAAGAAGCCTCCACTACCTCTACCTCTGAAACTTCCTCTCTCATTTCTTCCACCTCTACCTCTTTGATTATAACTCCGATTAAAGTTACTAACACTTTGATTGTTATGCCAACATTCATGAGCTAGATGATTGGTCTTACCACATATCCAACAATCTTTGACATTATCCTTGTTGTTTCTACCTCTTCCTCTACTTCTACCACTTCCTCTTCCTCCTAGGAAGTTTGCTTGGCTTGGAGTACCTTCATCTTCAACTGATTGTTGCTTTCCTTTGATAACTTTCTTCTTATCCTTAGAATACATTGCATGACCTGCACTATTATCAACATCTCCTTTGATATCATTCTCAAAAGTTAGCATATGTCTTAACAATTGATTCAAATCAGGAGTGAAATGATCTAATGAAAGTTCAGTTGACAAGATGAAAGGCTTCCACTTCTCATCTCCTCTTAGACCTCTGAGAATTTGTCTTACCAATTTATCTTTTTCAATGTCTTCATCAACTGCACCTAAAGAATCAACAATGTCTTTCATCTTTGTCACATAATCCGATATTGATTGTGAGGCCTTCTTCTTGAATGTAGTAAACTCTGCCCATAGTGATGCTTTCCTCGACTTTGTTGTTTTCTGAAAATGCTCCTCTTAAGAATTCCATATATCACTTGCACTTTCAAGTCCTCTAATTTGAGGAAGTAAGTTATCATTCATTGCCATATAAATTATGCTCCTTGTTTGAGCATCCTTCTTCATCCGAACCTTTAAGACTGCAAGCTCCTCCCTAGTAGGAACACCAAGATCTTTGAATTCTATCGTTTCTTCTTCTCGTGTAATATATCCTATTAGATCTATGCTCATAAGATAAGCTTCCATCCTCATAGTCCAACCTGGATAGTTCTCTCTGTCCAACTTCTCAATTTGGAGACTATCTCCCATTCTTTCTTCACTTGTACTATCAAATCTTCAACCTTATGAGTAATGAATGTACCTTAGCTTTGAAATTTACTTCTGTTGATCCTTTTGATTGCTCTCTTGTGTCTCCTTTTAGTGTTTCCTTCACACTTTGTCCTTTTGAATCTTCAAATGTTGAATTTTGTATGCCTACAACAGTCGGGGTCTTCCTTTCCTTCAACTTTGATCAAATCTGCTCTGATACCACTCATGAAGATTATTAATCTCCAAAAGACAAGTTATAATTGAGTTCAGAACACCTCTATATCAAGCATAAATCAAAACCTTTTTCAGTTTTGGATAATCTTAACCAAACTATGAATCTCTATCACTTCTGTGAATTGTAACTTCATTCAGAAAACTCTACTTCACAAAAATCTTTCATTGACTAATGAAATGGTTAAAGTTTTCTATGAAACTTTGTCACAACACTCCTCTAATGTTTTCGCAGCTAGTACAAGTGAAAGGTCTTCAAAAGAGCTTATAAAACTTTAGATTTACTTCAATAAGTAAACCTATGTCTGAAACAAGCTTCCTCTACAGGTGACTTTTACATATGCAACTTTAACTACTTTCTTCTCTTAATCTACAACCCGTTTAATCAAATGCTTTTAGAAATAGATGGCTTACCTTCCAAGTTAGATTTTGAGTGCTCCTTTGTGTAAAACTTTACACTCTACACTGAGATTTGGTCAAATCATTGACCATTGAATTTGCGACTCTTTCAGAAGTCACTTAATACATTTACACATACAAATGTTCCTACTCACAATTCTCTTAGCCTGTTTGCAATTGGACTCTAAAAACTTGACCATATTTGCATTAACTATGGACTTAGGCACATACAAAAGGATTTCTAAAATGATCAAGCATAGAAGGAGAAAAGGAGAAAAAATCGACATGCAATTCTCAGAAAAACTTCTTCTATTCAACTCATCTTACATCTGATGGATAATTCTCATTCAACTTATGATCTACGTCTCTCTATATCATCTATACCTCTTCTCTTATATGTATCCTGTCCATATACAAGTATATATAGGCATATCTATACATATTCCTGAGTATTACAAAAGTATTTATGAACTAATTACAAACTTAATGTACATATATATACAAATCACTTTCCTCTGATTCTTCTCTTTACTTCATGCTTCAACCTTTGTTCTTTTCTTTATCCGTCACTCATCGTTCTTCATTGTAATCATCAATTAATGATTGTCCTACTTCATCTATATATATATATATATATATATATATATATATATATATATATATATATATATATATATATATATATATATATATATATATATATATATATATATATATATATATATATATATATATATATATATATATATATATGTATGTATGTATTTAATGAAGTAGACTATTAGGACCACCATGTGCTAGAGAGATGAATCTCCTCTCAAAATTATGCCTCTATATATAGCTACTCAAACTAAAAGGGTCCACAAATGTAATTGGAATCCACAATTACATGTGCAATTTGCATCACTCCTTTAGGAACCACTAGAGTTCACTAGTGGAAGTTTCTAGGTGTACTTGCCACTCAAGTCAAGTCTCTATAGATTCAAGTTAGCTCATGTTAACTTGAGCTAGAAGGCTGTTAAGCTCTTTGGGCTAAAATCTCTTTCCATGATCCCCATGGGGGTTGAGCGTAAGACCTCCTCTTTCTCGTGCTTGAGACTTAACTAGTAGGCTAAGTGGAACTTGTTTTAGAGAGCACATGAACCTATGATTAAGTCTAATCTTGAGATCTTTTGCCACACATACAAGTAACTAAACAATTTATGATCTTAGATATTTATGCAGTGGTCAAAAAATCAAATCATAGACTTTACTTTATAACATTCTTCCTCCTTCTACGACTATTTTCATCCCTAAAAATGAAGCTATATATACTAAACTATAGGCATACCTGTGAGCCTCATGTCAAGGTGCGACTTTGTAATAAAGTAATTCTATGATTTAAGGTTCTAGGTGGTTCAGACAAATATGAAATCTGACATCGTTTGGTCACTCATGTGTATGAAAAAAAATCTCGACACTAGAATTACATAGAAGGTCATGTGCTCCTCTAAAAGAGTAATCCACTTAACCTAGTGGTTAAGTCTCAAGGGTGTGAAGCAGAAGGTCTTGGATTCAACCCCCTATGGGGAGCATGGGGCATATGGTTGGGAGGAGATTCATCTCTCTAGCATGTGGTGATTGTAATCGTCAGTCTCTTGCATTGGTATCAGATCTTTGAGCTTTCATGATGACCTTGATGGCTAATAATCATCTTCAAACTCCCATGAAGATCTTGCATATTATCATCTTCCTCATGAGATATGTAGGACATTTTGGTTTCTTCAATCCATTTTAGGAGATTGTCTCAATTTATTTCAAATATGCACATTTGATGGCATCCACTCTCCTTCATTCTACATACAAATTTGTGCATCCTTCAATGCTTTGTGCAAAGAGGCAAAATAGGATTTGATTCTCCACATGAAATTGAGAGAGGCATGTGATTCGAACCCTTGCCACTTGTTCATGAGGCTACTCAATTACCACTAATCTACATGAAGTGGATGCTTCTAAGCACACCATAGTGACTAATCCTATTTGTGCCCCCCCCCATGAAACCATTTTTTGAAGAGAAAAATGGAGTTTCAGGAGCTGATGTAGATGAGATTCGATCTCACTACCACAGAGTTGTGCACCCATGATATACCATTAAGACCATAAATTTGTTGAACTAAAATGAATTGAACCACATGTTCTTCTCTCAATCCCTTTGAATATTAGCTTTTGCAAAATCTTTAATAGCTCTACTAGGTACAATAATTGAACCTGCAGCCTTATCTTTAGGAGGCATTCACTGTATAATTTGAGCTAAAACTTCTTATTGATACTATTAGCCACTTTGAAATTGAATTTTCCACGACTTGGAGCTCTCAGACTTATATTTCAAACTCAAAACCCCTCATATAGATGGCCCCATTACAACAAAAGGGGATTTTGTTATTCTTCTTTATGTTTAAAATTGAATGCATTCATTTCGAGTAGATACACAAAAAGGATATAGTGTAGTTACCCAATGACAACGGTGGAGCATTCTCATGGACGAGAAAATATTTGGGTGTTTCACCTTTTGTCCACGTATTTTCCAAATTGAGGGTTTTATTTGAATACTTGCTTTTCTCTTTGCTTTGATGTAGTTTGCATTTAATTATCATGAAAGCATAGTGTAAGTATTCATTTTTTAATGATTATGTGGATTTTGAGCAATCAATGAAATAAAATTGGTCACACATCAATATATTGGAAAACTCACCAAGCACTTAACTACATCCCATGAGCACATTTAAGTGAAAAATTTATGTTCTTTATCTTGGGGAACTTCACATAAACTGAACTTTCAAAGTTCAATAGATAGATGTTATGTCCCATAAGTTGCATCCCCGGTAAGGATGCAAAGTGCCAAGAAAAACATGGAATTTCTGTAAGTTCTCACATGATTTCATCCCAAGGAGTGATCGAAATTAAAGATTGAACTTTTGCATCATTTGTACTTTGACAATCAATAGATGGATGTTACATTTCATGATTGCATCTCTACTAATGATGCAAATTGCTAAGAAAACACGGATAAGATTTTTGTAGCTTAAAGAGGAAATCTAAGCAAGTGATCTTTAGGAAATGAGATAAGTTTCTAAAGACATGAACTCAAATGAAATAGTTTAGTTATCTATCTCATGAATCACATGCTCTTCCCATCATATTCAAGATGATCTTTTCTTTTGAGAATACAAGAAGTTCCAAGAAAAGGATCTTCATTGATCCATGAACCTTTTCCCAAAACAAGCCATAAAGTTCATAAATATGTTAGGACAAGAACATGAAGATGTTCTTTTGAAAAATATTCTAGCATGTTGGAATCTTTGATTTCTTTTCAATTGTATTTTCTAGAAAAACAACAAAATCATTAAGCCTAACTGATGGTTAGGAAAATAAGACAATGATGTGTTCATAGTAACATTATTGTTCATTGGTCCAATCATTATAACATGCTTTTACTTTAAACTATACAATTACAATGGATTATCACAATATGTTTAAATTACTCATAACATCAAAAGATTGACCAATGATAATAATTTTGTTTCAATCTCAAAAATAGGAATACATATCACATAAATGAAAGTTCAAGTAAAAATTTCATAATGGAATGGGAAACCAAATCGTAAAGGTGATATTTATTATTTATTTTGATACTTAGAAAATGAACACAATAGAAGCAATAAAGCTTTTGAATATTGTCTAAAAGTCTAGAATTCCTTTCAAATAACATTATAGGAGTGCAAAAGATTCCAAGATGAACCATTTGCTCATGTTGTTGATTACCTAGAAGGAATCTCAAGTATTGGAAGAATAGATTACTCCCTAGTAGTGAGAATGGAATTCTTCAAGCTATTTAGAAAGCAAAGTAGCTCCCAAGGAGTCCCAAACCACCAGTAGTGATAATTAAACTCCGATAGTTGATATCACCTAAAGGGGTATCAATATTGATAAGATTCTTAGTTTTGGAATTTGGAAGGCATCAATACATGCTTGGGTTTGAGTTGAGGGAAGGATCTCCAAAATCCCATGGTTAAGCAAAGAAGCTTTCTATAGTTCAATAGATATTAACAATAAAGACTAAGCTTTAATCTTCTCATGAGATCAACAAGATTTGATCATGCTTGGTAAGCATTGTCTAAAAAACTTGCGACTCGAACTACTGTGAAGTTTTCCCAAGTATCAAAAATCAAACTCCTCTTGGGAAATTTTCACTAAATTTTCATCTATCCAATGGAAAGCGTGAAAAGACTAAGTTGTTTCAAATATTAAGAGAGTAAAAATGTTCCAATTATGTAGTCTTCAACCTTCACGATGGTAATTAAGTATATGGAAGGTAAAACATAATGTTTGCCTATCCTTAAAGCGATTTCTTAAAGATGAAATCCAAAAGCATGAGAAGATGCTTAGACTTAAGTAGTAGTGAGATTTCTATAAAGTCATAGGGGTAGCTACTTAATGCTTCAATAAGAAAGGAATCTAAAGACAAGAAGTGAAAAACTCTTGTAACTACACATTGGTTGAGTATAACCAATCCTATTTGAATTTGAGAAATTCAAGTACTTGGAATTATAAGAAGTTTTCTTTCAAAAACCCTAGAAAAAAAGGATGGATGTTATATCCAAAGGTTTTCAAGTTCCTAAGGTAAAAGCACAAGATTGTGTGAAGCAATTGAAACCTAGAATATCAAGTTAGAGGTAATGCTTGAAACTTCAGAATTATTCTGAAGAATTGAAGTGAGAAGGTACTCTATAAAGATATGTTTAGACTTTAGGATAAGTATCACCCACACATCAATGTGAGTATAAAGGTGCTATGGGACACCAAAATTTATACTCAGATTGATGTAGGAAACATGATATAGGACATTGAACCTTGGGATGATAATTATCTTAGGGCGATAAAAGCATGATCTTTTAAGACACTTCAAGGTCAAGTACATAAGAAGATCATGAAGTAATTAACTTGGACCTTCTATTATAATTCAAATAGGGAATTGTTCTTATCTGAAATATGGAAACTTCAAGATAAAGTGTTGTTGATTTAGAAATATTTGATAAATTTGTAAAGAAGTTGGACTTTGAATTTGAAATGATCCTTTCAACTAAGGATTATTCTGACTAAGTCAAGCACCAAATTCCTATTGTAACTTAGTAAATTCAATATTTTGGCTCAAAGCAATGGACAAGAATTGCATTCCCAATAAGCAGTCATAAAGATTGAAAATAGGCATGAAGTTAGTCTCAAGTGAAGCATTATTTGAGTAAAAAACTCATCAATAGAACCTTACCTAATGTTGGATACCACACTACTATCTTGTGGTTGGATGATGTTTCAGACTTTCTCTATGAATCTTTTTGAGAATCCAATTTATTTCTCTTAAAGATCAAAACCAATCATGCACAAAAGTGGACTAGTAATTGTAATCCACCCATTTCATATGTTCGTGCCTAGATGGAACCTAGTAAAATAGTAAATTGGTCAAGAATTTTCTAGATCCACCGTTATTATTCATTCACTACTTTGTACTTTTACCAATTTATCAAAGTGCAGAGCTAGATGGTGCTTTGAATAGTTTGGGCAAGGATCCCACCACAGAGATGAAACATGTTCTTCCAATTTAGAACATGATTATCGAGGGTTTCTTGTATTATTTATATAGCTCTATTTTTTAGGATGAAAATGTTTTCCAAGGGGGGAAGAACATAATAAACTAATTCTATGATCTAAGGGTCCAACAAGTTCAAATAGATCTAGAATCAAACATTTTTTGGTCACTTGTATGCATGACCAAAGGTCTCGAGACTAGGCTTACATAGAAGTTCATGTCCTTTTGGAAAAAAGTAATCCACTTAGTGTAGTGCTTACATCTCAAGGGTGTGATGATGAGGTCTTGGGTTCAACACCCACCATAGCATGGGGAGAGGGTTTTTTCCAAAGAGTTCTAGAGCCTTCTAGAAGCATCCATTAGAGTTACCAATAGTTAACTGGGACATTTGGAGCACATGTAGTTACATGATCAACACTTGGATGGTTAGCATCCACTTGCCCTAGTAGGCAATCCCTTAGAGAGAGACCTATATATAGAGGCATACGGTTGGGATGAGAGTCATCCCTCTAGCATGTGGTGGTCATAATCATCAGTCTCTTGCATATTTCTATCCTTGTGAAGACTTTGAGAACTCTTTTTTCACTGGAAGTTGATTTGGAACTCAAACTAGAAGTTTTATTTGACCCAAACATCTAACTATATGTTACTTTGGTTCACTTCCAAACAACATTTACTTGATTTATTGCCCAGTTAGAGGACTACTTTGTCCTATTTGGCCTGGAAATTCTATGTAGAAAGCAGGAGAAAGTGTGCCGCTTAATTTTTTTCAACCTCACTTTTAACTTGAACAAGTCAAATTAAAAGAAAAAATTTGTCTCACTTAGACCTCTTTTCTCAAAGGCTTTGGTGTTAAGTTCTGGAGGATTGTCAATGTTATGAGAAATCTATAACTTTACTTTTCAACAATGTACTAAACTTCATGAAATTCTTTGGATTAATGCTACTTAACTTGAAGCAAATGCAAATGGGTAAGTCAACTTAGACTTAGCATATTTTCAAAATTGAATGGTTTCTTTATAGAACATCCACCTAGGATTTCTGTTTTAGTTATCTTTTCCAATTTTGGATCATGATCTTTCTTGAAATGAATCATATACTCTATCTAAGTCACATCCAAAAGATTTCCAAATAATATAGAAAGAAATAAAACTCTATGCAACTATAATTCATTGGACCATTAGATATTATGTTCTTGAATCAGAATTACCATATTCATATTTTTGAGACCCGGATGGAAATCTATCCATAAGTGTTTCACTCTCCAAATTTGGTTTCCATATCCTTGAAAGTTATAACCTCAAAGTGCTAGCATTTCTTTGGAGATGTTTTCTTTCAAAGAACTGTTGGAGCAAGCAATCTACAAATCCACCCCTCTTAGTAATTATTAGTCTAGACCTTTTCATGAAAAGCTCATCAAACTCATTCCCATATGACTCTAGACTTAACCATGATGCATCTCATCAATACTTGCCCGTATGACTTTAGTTCCATGAATTATCCATATGACCCATCATAAATAAAAATGAAGTAAAAGTAATTCTCTTCGTAGTAGGCAACTTGCATGATCACTCCCCAAATAAAATATATCTTATAGTTGCACGGTGACAAACGGAGATTATCCTCAAATCAAGGAAATTAACTAACACTTCTTTTAGAAAGAAGTTCACTTGCGGTGAGTTTTGCCACTTGACATCATTGTATATAAATCATTATACTTTAGTGAAAAATTTGGGCAACATTATGCATGTATGACTTATCTTCTGATCGTCGACCCCATGCTGTCTTAGTCCTATCTGTATGACTTCTGCATGATCGTTATCATGTACCTTTGCGTATGATCTTTGAGTATCACTTACAGTAGCTCATCCAAGTCAATGGAGAGCACAGTGATTTACTCGATCGCAAACTTGCGCATATATACGTGAAGAAAGTTTAATGCACTCAACACTAGTGATCATCTGTTCTATCATAAACTTGCATGCATATACATGATCCATATCTATTGTGTTCTACATCAAGTGATGTTTTAACTACTCCTCTATGTAACACAAAATTACTGTAGCATGTGATTGGTTTTGCTAGTTTTTTATATGATGTTCTATTTCACCTATTGACTATTCATTATGATCATATTCTACAATAGTATGATGGTCATATGAAACGTATTCTGTTCACATTCTCTACTCATATAAAGATGTGCATATAGCCATAGCTCATTCACACAATCACGTATGGAGTGTATCATCTATTATGTGTGTACTGTTCGTACTTTTTGAACTGTAAGGAGAATGTATGACAATAAGAAATACACTCTTGATCTAAGATCTCAATCATATTTAGTGCATTTCATTTTTTATTGACTACCATCTACATATGAGTGCAACAGTGACAGTTTTGGATTTCAGTATGAAGCTTGAGTTCTGTTTATGTCATGTTGACAAGTTGTTATACACAAAGGAACATTCTCATCAAAGGCATGTTACATTCTATTACTTCATATATCATCAGTTGCTTAGTGAGGAGTTACATGCAATACAAGATGGATAGATCATACTAGTCTCATTTGTCATCCATAATTTTGGTCATTGCAACGTTACCTTCAACATTTGTCAAATACCAATTATGATTTGTGATGCTGACCACTCAAGTTGCAGATGAAGTGAACTGGCCATTCACTGAATTCAATCACCTATGCAGTTGTATATGGAGTGCACTCCCGACTATATTTTGTCTTGTAGAACATTTGAAGACAAATCACTTTCCGATTCATGAAGCTTACTATGAGAGCGTCCTTGCAAGAATTTGTCTACAAAAGGCATTCACGTGCAAATCATGGATATATAATGGTTCACATGTTGTTGCCTAATTGGATCATGCTTCTACTTATATGTAATTCCTGGAGTCATTTTCAACTCCATACTTCCTCACACGTTTCCAAACGCTCTATGCTAAGTGAGTGACATACGCTTTTCTCTCCGACTCTTAGCTCAGTAAAAATTTGTTAAATTCAAACGATTTTTTAGTCAAAGCTCCACTTCACGTCTTTATGCGTTTTTAACCACAAGGATTCTCTGTGGCTAATTTTATATTATATTCATTTCCACTCACTCACAGTGGTATGAGAGCCATCCAGAGCCAACAAAAGCTACTCCAAGTCTTCAACAACCCTCGTCAACACTTCAATTTTTGGCATTTTTCTATGGAGCAAGTGGATCAACACTCATTGAAGGAAGATATTCAAATCGGCTTATGAAGAGAAGAATTTGAAGAAACGGTTTCAACTACATCAATGGCCTATACTATGTGTGCTACATGATACACATACGTTACGTGGATTCAACTCAAATGGACATACGAGTGGATGCAACATGGTGGTTTCTATTGGAAGATACTTGTGTGAGAGAATGATCATGCTTATGATCATCTTCTAAAGTCAAGTCTCCTGATTCATTCATACTTATGCATCATTTGATCTCATAAGTACTCAATGTAATCTTGTTATGTTATGGTTACATGATTTGTAACTTGGAGGGTACTTTAGACCTCAACCAAGAACTTCATTGCATACTATACTTACTATACTTGAGGCATGTAAAAGCTTATGTAGCTTTTAATAAACACATTTGACTACACAACACCCCCATATTGGCAATCAAGGGGAGTATGAAGCAGTTGGTTTTGTTCTATGATATTAGAAGCAATATAATTTTAGGATGGAAGATAATTCATGATGCAAGTTTACTTTCTTGCAACATCGATCATGCAAGAGGATGAAGAAGTCTCAAGCCCTCGAGCTATACTTGCAGTTCAAATTGCTATATGGAAGCATCAAGGAGAATGAAGAATATTCTTCCACCAAGAGACCTTCAAGCATGTGTCCAAACTTATTTATGTTGGAATCTTTATGAAACCTTATTCTTGGAAAGTATTTCCATTGTATCTCTTGCACCAAGCAATTGAGATATTATAAGTATGATACACTCAATTCAACAATTCAAGTAAGAGCAAGGATTAAGCTATCTTCCATATACAATATGTTGTTAGAATCTATTGCTATGAATACTATGTTAGGTGATGATTGAAGCTTGGAAGATGATTCAAGCGAAGTCAAAGGCCGTGAAGCAATGCATTGAAGAATTGGTATCAATGAAGATAGCATCATCAAACTATGAAGAAAGAATAGAATGAAGATGAAAGCTCAAAGGACTCAACACTAGAAGATCATTTTCAAAAACAACTAAGGGTTTTTAATCAAGGCTCAAGGAAAGGCTCATCATCAACTACAAATGATTTCAAAATGAAGATATCAAGAAGGCCTACACAACCTACAAAGCCAAAGGATCAAATTGATGGTAAAATCAATAAATCCTATTTACAAGCTCCTAGTGATTGAAGATCAATTAGTTCATTTCAAGAAGGCATTTTTCCATTAAAGTACTCATTTGGTATTGTTCATCAATTTTGTACCTCTCTTGATAGAATTTCATTTCTCATGATCCTTGTGCACTTAAAATCATGGTTAGGATCAATGCTCTTATAGCTCTATCTTGCGGAATACCCATTGTTTAGCATTAAAATCACTCTTAAAGCCCTCACTTATTACATGAAAGATTATCAACATTGTAAAGTGAATCTCTATCATTTACTCTTGTATCACAAAGAAGATCTCATAGATCTTATGTCCATTGATAAGTACCTCTCAAGCTCCATTATCTCTATATTGAGGTATGTATACAAAGCAAAGAAACTTGTATTTGTAGTCAAGTGCTATTCATGCACATCTCCATCAAAGAAAGATTGTATTTGCAGCCAAGTGCTTTCTAAGCACTCCTCCATTATCAAACAAGAAGGATTGAAAGAAGAAGATTCAAGTGATCAAAGAAAAGATCGGGGATGTCACTACTCAAAGAGCTCACTCACTTCCCATATGAATTGGAAGAAGTAACATAAAGAAGGAAAGTGCATTCAACGCAGTCTTGAAGATTCTCTTACCATACGAAGATAAAGGAAGTGCATTCAACACACTTAAAGATGAAGAAGAAGACTTCCTCAAAAGGAAGAAAAGCAAGGTGTATTCAACACATTCAAACAAAGGTAAAACCTTACTCTAATCCAACTTGGAGGAATATAGGCACCTTGGATGTGCTATCATAAGTCAATTTGACTTGCATTCATATACAGAACTGGAAGTTGTATGGACTCTCATTTATAAAGATTCACTCAAAGGCTGCAAATCATCATATCATTATATCTTTTGGAAAATCTAGAAAAAGGCATTCAAATCCCCCTCATCTCAACCATTGTAAAACAAAATAGTTGAGCAAATTACAAGTGATGTGAGCACTTGTCTCTACGCATAGAAGGTGAAATCAAAATGGATAATAATCAAGAAGCTGGGATCTTGATTGACTCCATTTCTTTATGTAAAAGAAGTCTTCAAATAGGTGAAGGAATAGTATCACTCTAGAGCTAGAGCAATGCTCGCTCCAAGATGAGTGAGAGAAAACCACAACCTCTGAACTTTGCATTGGACAAAGTTAAGTTGTTATACATAAATGGCAAAAGCCATAGATAAAGAACCTTAGTAGCTTTGTAACTTGTTTGGAACTTCCGTTATGTATTATGATCAAAAGAGCATGTATCAAAGCTCGTGTACTCCTTTTGAAGAACTATGTGAAGATAACACATTTCAAGGAAGCCATACAAAAGGGGAGACATTCTCGAAAGAAAGATTTATCATCAACCTAAAGCAAAGCCTGCACTCTTGAAGGAAGAATTAACCTCAAAGGGAAATATGAAGAAAATCAATCAACGTGAAGCCAATCTCGAAGCAAAGATCGACTATATGGAGCCAAGGACTACATCTATGGACACCATCAACAAATAAAGAAAGACAATGACAACAAGGGGAGTTACTCTTGGAGATCAACCACATCAACCACAGGAAGCAAAAGATTACTCTTGGAGATCAACCACATCAACCACATGAAGCAAAAGATTACTCTTGAAGATCAACCATATGGAGAAAACACTACATTCTTGAAGGTCAACCATATCAAGCAAGGACTACACATTTAAGGAGAAGATCAACCACATCAAGGGCTATCAAATTGAAGAAAAGATCAACTTCATGAAGCAAGGACAAGTCTCTTGAAGAAAAAGATCAACCATACAAAGCAAAGAATGTACTTCTAAAGAAAAGTTCAATCACATGAAGTAAGGAATACATCGATGGACAACATCAAATTAATAGGGCATCAACAACAAGGGGAGAAAGAAAGCTACTAGTTGAGGATGATGAATCGAAGAAATCAATCAACAATAAAAAAGGAGCTCTCTACATCAAATGATCAAGAAAAGTTGTCACAGTCAAAGACATCATCAACAAAAAGTCTTGAAGATAATCAATACAATGGAAAAGTCATTACTGTTGGAAACAATGTCTATATGGTCCAACAATGACTATTGAGTATGGACTTTGAACTACTCTCAAAGAAACTCAAGCGGGTGCATATATTAATTTTTTTTTTTAATTTATTACTACTTCAAGCAAAAGCTCACGACGGAGTGGTCTATGCGAAAAGCTTTGTAAACATCCACAAGCTGGCGTGAGTTCGATTCTCGATAGCAGCAACATGAGGGAGTGATTTTTTTTTGTTAGCTTTATTAAAACTGATGGCAACGAATAGTGGGTGTTTTTTAAAGTTTGATCGCGATGAAGATTTAGTTGATCGTAGCTTTGTGCTTTACGAAGTTTGCTTTTGGAGCTTCAATCAAAACTATATAATGAGGGCAAGGCTCATTGTTAGATCACTCACTCAAGCAATCTCAAGGAGATCAAGGAGGAAGAGTCTCACACTCTTGAGGAGGTGAAGTTTTGGTGAAGGAGAGACTACTCTCTTGGAGCAAGAAGTCTTCTACAAGGTGGTGGTAACTATCTTTTGTGAGTTAACCTTATATTTTGTTTTTAGGGTTTCTCTACCCTAATCTCAAAATTAGGGTTGGCTGATTTACAATTTTGTTACACTATTTTGTGAGAATAAGGTTAGCTTCGTTGCTCAATCACTTCACACACACTTAGATTATTTCAAAATAATCTAAATTTTGTATCATCATATTCTCGGATATTCTTCCATTAGTGAGTGCACCACTTTATATGGTTGAGTAGTACTCCCATGTTGTAATTTGGACATCTATTTTTTTAGTGAGTAAGCATCCAACTTACGTTCTCTAATCTTCTCTCAAAATCTCTTTCTTTCTATCTCTCACTTATCATCTTAATTAATTAAGTTGTGTATGCTCAAAAGGTTTTAGTTTGGAACGATCCTAAGGCCCCAAATTGCAACACTTGGTATCAAAGCATAATTGACATACACACTTAGTTAAGATGAGTGAGATTAGAATTGAGATTGAAGACAAGTTAGATGGATCTTCTAATTATCCCATTTGGAGTTTCATGATGATGAATATTTTAGTGACAAAGGATTTATGGAGTATCGTCAATGGATCCTTAACAAACCCTAGACGAGAAGGCGAAGAAGGAGCTACAACAACTTCAAGAGGTAGTGGAATTACTATTACAAAACCAACTGAAGAAGAGGTGACCACTTCGACATCTAGAGTCACAAGTAGGTCTTTACCTACAGTACCTCCTACTGAAGATCAGGCAAGATGGGATGCTAGAGATGCTTTAGCACTCTCATTCATAGCGATGAGCGTCAAAAAGCATATTCTACCACATATCAGATCTTGCAGAAGTTCTACACAAGCTTGGTTGAAGCTTGAGAATCTTTTTCAGAGTAGAAATTCTGCTAGGAAAGCTCACTTAAGGAGACAACTAGCAAATACAAGGATAAAAGCTGGTGAGTCAATTCAAACCCACGTTACGAGACTCGTTGACTTGACAGATCAACTTCTAAATATAAGAGTTGAGATATTAGATGAAGAAATGGTAAATACACTGATTAACCTATTTCATATTGATCTTTTATAACCACTCTTACCCTTACCACAAGAGATAGAGAGGTTATATTTGAGGAGCTAGAGTTCTTCTTACTTCAAGATGAAGATCAGTTGAAGGGAATGGAAAAGAATGAAGAAGCACTTTCATCTTCATCAAAGGGTAAAAAGAAGAAGAAGGATAAGAAGGAAAAGCAATCCAAGAAGGAAAGTAGGTCCCTCTCACCTTCTACTTTAGACTATGTTTCTACCACATCTAAAGAGAAGTCTTCTAAGAAGAAGGAAGTAATATGTTTTTACTGCAAGAAACTTGGACATTTTAAGTCAACATGTTATAAAAGGTTGCTGCAAAAAAGAAAAAGGCATCAGGTAATGTTGTAGAAGATGATAAAAAGGGAAATCTCAAGGTGATTCTTATGCATGTATCACCATTGAGGAAGTAGCTACTGATTAGGAAACTTTACAAGTTCTTTCAGCAAGTCCTTGGATATTTGACTCAGGTGCTACAAAGCATATGACATGTTGTAGAGATGTGTTTTCTTTCCTTTCTTATTCTTCAAGTAGAAGAGTTACTATTGCAGATGGAAATGATTTGGATGTTGTAGGAATAGGTACAATAACCCTAAAGTCAAGAGAAGGTGGTAATTTTCATATTTGAGACGTTCAATATGTACCTGAAATGAAGAAGAATCTACTATCTATATCTGCATTTTTAGGTGATGGTTTTAAAGTTGTATTTGAGAGAGATCTTTGTAAGATCTTATCACACAAAGAGAACAAGTGTATTTTACAAGGTGAGCATAGAGGAGGGATCTTTGTTTTGTCAAAAATCAGTCAGGCATATGCAGTCAAATCTTCGTCAGCGGTGGAAGATATGAAGCTATGGCATGAAAGATTTGGACATATTAGTTTTGGAGCTCTCAAGAGTATCAAAGACAAAGGTATGGTTGAGATTTTACCCTCATTCAAGCTACCAGATGATTCAGATATATGTGAAGGTTGTCTTGAAGGTAAGATGCATAAACTACCTTTCAAGAAACATGGACATATTACAACTACCAAGAAATTGCAGATTATTCATTCAAATGTGAATGGACCTAAGAGAGCAGACTCTATTCAGGGTTTCAGGTATTTTGTTCTATTTATTTATGATTTTACGAGATATTCATGGATCTATGGTCTTATGTTGAAGTCAGAAGTCTTTCCTATGTTCAAGAAGTTTGTAGCTATGGTTGAAAATGAAAGTCAAGAAACTATTCAGATTCTCAGAAGTGATAGAAGTGGAGAATACTTTTCAAAAGAGTTCCAGACATTTCTTGATGAGAAAGGTATTACTTGACACCTTACTATTGCTTATACACCTCAGCAAAACGGTGTTGCAGAAAGAAAGAATAGAGTACTTGTTGAGATGATGCGAAGCATGATGGCGTCCAAGAAGCTTTCACAGAAATTCTTGTTTGATGCAGTACATAGAGCTAATCACATTTTAAATAGGTCATCTACAAAGTCTTTAAAGGTAATCACACCTTATGAAGCTTATTATGGTAGAAAACCTATTGTGAGCTACTTCAGAGTGTTTGGATCACTTTCTTATGTACATGTTAAGAAAAAGGACCGAGGCAAACTAGATGTAAAAGCAAAGAAAGATGTTTGCATTGGATATCCTGTTGAGAGTAAAGGATACAGGTTTTATGTTCCAGAGACAGGTGAAGTTATTCTTTCACGTAATGCTTATATTGCTGAAAATAAGGTTTATGATAAAGAAGAAGAAATTCCAAAGTTCATTAGTGAAAATGACTATGGATTTTTTAGAAAGATTCTGGTTGTACATGTTCAGCTATATCAGGAGGGAGTTAAAATTCCTAGGATTCAAGAAAGAGTTGAAGAAAGAGGAATTTCGCAACCTTCTATAGATTCAGTTCCACATGAATTTGGTTCCAGAAATGGAAGAAGTTAGAGTTCCAGAAAGTCCTAATACCTCAGCAGGACAAGTTCCAGAACCTCTGGAGGCTAAAGGGTCAAAAAGAGTTTCACCACTATTTAAAGATACACCTACTTGGTTATATCAGACTTGGAAAGATAGTGGTATAAAGAATTTTACTAGAAGAACAAGGAGTCACACTAGACAACAACAACATGATCATGTAAGAACAAGAAGTCAGACTAGATAGCAACAACAAAAGATCATGTAAGTTTTGCTGAAGACTTTGAGATTCATGATATTTTGGCACTTGCAACACTTAAAGATGAACCTGCATGTGTTAAAGAGGCACTTAACATTCCTATTTGGAGAAAAGCTATGCAAGAAGAGATTGATTCTATTCATAAGAATCAAACTTGGTAGCTATGTGAGTTACTAGAAGGAAAGAAGGCTATAGGTGTAAAATGGATCTTCAAAATCAAAAGGAAACCACATGGTACTATTGATAGATACAAGGCCAGATTAGTTGTCAAAGGATATGCACAACAAAAAGGTATTGATTATGATGAGACATTCGCTCCTACGTCTAGGATGACTGTTATTAGGTCAATACTTGCTCTAGCAGCACATTTTGGTTGGCATATATATCAACTTGACATTAAGACTGCTTTTCTAAATGGTGATTTACATGAGGATGTGTATATTAAGCATCCAAAAGGTTTTGAAGAGACACTTAAAGAACATTTAGTGTGTAAGCTTATAAAAGCTTTGTATGGTTTAAAACAGGCACCTAGAGCATGGTATGAAAAGATACATACATATCTTTTGTCCATTGATTTCCATAACTCAGATGCAGATCCTACTCTTTATGTCAAAGTTGAAATAGGTATGATGATTATAGCAATCATTTATGTGGATGATATTATAGTCACAGGTCACTAAGATGAAGATTTGCAGATGTTCAAAGAACAATTGAAGCAAACATTTGATGTGAATGATTTAGGCATTTTACATTATTATCTTGGGATTCAATTTCCGTTTAAGGATGAGTGTATCTATATGACACAACAGAAGTACATTGAGAAACTTTTGGAGAGGTTTCAGATGAGTGACTCTAAACCTATGCAAACACCTATGGATCAGAACATGTCTTTACAAATGGTAGTAGATGCAGAGCCATTTGATGCTACTCTATATAGTCAAGCACTTGGTTGCTTGATATATCTTTGTAATACACATCCTGATATACAGTTTGCAGTTTCTCAAGTATCAAGGTTCATGCAGAATCCGAGAGTGTTACATTGGAAAGCAGTAAAGCAGATCTTTCGATATTTGAAGGAACTTCAAATTTTGCTATGGTATTTTTGAAACCTACACATTTTTTACTAAAAGGATTTTTAGATTCTGATGGGGCAGGTGATAGAGACGCAAGAAGAAGTACTAGGGGATTTTGTTTTTATCTTTGAGATTGTCTTATCTCATGGCTTTCGAAGAGACAACCCACTATTGCCACTTCATCGTGTGAAGCTAAATATCGTGCAGCATTTACAACTACTCTAGAGTCAGTATGGTTGCAGAAGATTTTCAATTATCTTGATGTGAGAATACATGAACCCATTCAGATATTTTTAGATAGCCAGAGTGCTATAGCTATAGCTAAGAATCCAATGCATCATGCAAGGACAAAGCATATAGAGGTACACTAACACTATATTCGAGAGCAGATAGCTAAGAAGCACATGAGCTAGTTTATGTTCCTTCTAGTGAGAATGTTGTAGATATATTTACCAAAGCATTGAATAGAGATAGTCATGAGAAGATTTGCAGGTTACTGAAGCTTGTACCAATATGACATTGAAGGATGGATTGTTGGAAACAATCTCTATATGGTCCAACAATGACTATTGAGAATGGACTTTGAACTACTCTCAAAGAAACTCAAGCGGGCACATATATTAGCTTTTTTTATTTAATATTGCCTCAAGGAAAAGCTCATGGCAGAGTGGTCTATGTAAAAACCTCTAAAAACATCCACAAGTTGGTGTGCGTTCGATTCCCAGTAGCAGCAGCGTGAGGAAGTGACTTTTTCCTTTTGTTAGCTTTATTAAAACACAGCGAATAGCGGGTGTTTTTTAAATTTTGATCGCGATGAAGATTTAGTTGATCGTAGCTTTGTGCTTTACGAAGTTTGCTTTTGGAGCTTCAATCAAAACTATATAATGAGGGCAAGGCTCATTGTTAGATCACTCATTCAAGCAATCTCAAGGAGCTCAAGGAGGAAGAGTCTCACACTCTTGAGGAGGTGAGGTTTTGGTGAAGGAGAGGCTACTCTCTTGGAGCAAGAAGTCTTCTACAAGGTGGTGGTAACTATCTTTTGTGAGTTAAACTTATATTTTTTTTAAAGGGTTTCTCTACCCTAATCTCAAAATTAGTGTTGGTTGATTTACAATTTTGTTATGCTATTTTGTGAGAATACGATTAGCTTCGTTGCTCATTTACTTCACACACACTTACATTATTTCAAAATAATCTAAATTTTGTATCATCATCTTCTTGGATATTCTTCCATTAGTGAGTGCACCACTTTATATGGTTGATTAGTACTCCCATGTTATATTTTGGACATCTATTTTTTTAGTGAGTAAGCATCCAGCTTACGTTCTCTAGTCTTGTCTCAAGCTCTCGTTCTTTCTATCTCTCACTTATCATATTAATTAATTAAGTTGTGTATGCTCAAAAACTTTTAGTTTGGAATGATCCTGGGGCCCCAAATTCCAACAATTACTTCAATCAACAACTACATCAACATCAAGGAATCTACATATCCAAGAAGAGCATGGAGCAAAGGATAGAGAAGAAGGAAGTAGAACCAAAAATAGAAGAGAAGATTCAAAGGTAAATGAAAAGTTAGATCAAAGGGGAGATATCAGAAAGAAAAGCAAAGCAAAGAGAGAAAAGAGACAACATCAAATATGATAGTGTGAATTTGAAGATTGAAGGGGAGCTGTTGGAGAAAGCAATCTACAAATCCACTGCTCTTAGTAATTATTAGTCTCATAGGAACTTCACATGAAAATCTCATCAAACTCCTTCCCATATGACTCTAGACTTAACGATGATGCATCTCATCAATACTTGCCCATATGACTTTGGTTCCATGAATTATCCATATGACCCATCGCATATAAAAATGAACTAAAAAGTAATTCCTTTGTAGTAGGCAACTTGCATGATCACTCCCCAAATCAAGGATATCTTATAGTTGCACGGTGACAAACGAAGATTATCCTCAAATCAAGGAAATTAACTTACGCTTCTTTTAGAAAGAAGTTCACTGGCGGTGAGTTTTGCTGCTTGACATCATTGTATATAAATCATTATACTTCAATGAAAAATTTGGGCGGCATTATGCATGTATGACTTATCTTCTGTTTGTCGACCCCCATGCTATCTTTGTCCTCTCTCTATGACTTCTGCATGATTGTTATCTTGTACCTCTACGTATGATCTCTGATTATCACTTATAGTAGCTCATCCGAGTCAATGGAAAGCACACTGATTTACTCGATCACAAACTTGTGCATATATACATGAAGAGAGTTTAATGCACTCAACACTAGTGATCATCTGTTCTATCATAAACTTGCACGCATATACATGATCCATATCTATTGTGTTCTACATCAAGTGATGTTTTAACTACTGCTCTATGTAACACGAAATTAATGTAGCATGTGATTGGTTTCGCTAGTGTTTAATATGATGTTCTACTTCATCTATTGACTGTTCATTATGATCATATTCTGCAATAGTATGATGGTCATATGAAACGTATTCTGTTCACATTCTCTACTCATAAAAAGATGTGCATACAACTATAGCTCATTCATGCAATCACGCATAGAGTGTATCATCTACTATGTGCATACTGTCATTATAAAAGTACAACTGTTTGTACTTCGTGAACTGCAAGGAGAATGTAAGACAATAAGAAATACACTCTTGATCGAAGATCTCAATCATATTTAACGCGTTTTCATTTTTTATTGACTACCATCTACATATGAGTTCACCGATGAGAGTTTTGGATTTCCGTATGAAGGTTGAGTTCTGTTCATGTCATGTTAACAAGTTGTTATACACAAAGGAACGTTCTCATCAAAGGCATATTACATTCTATTACTTCATATATCATCAGTCGCTTAGTGAGGATTTACTTGCAATACAAGATGGATAGATCATACTAGTCTCGTTTATTGTCATCCATAATTTCGGCCATTGCACTGTTACCTTCAACATTTGTCAACTACCAATTATGATTTGTGATGCTGACCACTCAAGTTACAGATGAAGTGAACTAGTCATTCACTGAATTCAATTACCTAGACAGTTGTATATGGAGAGCACTCCCGACTATATTTCGTCTTGCAAGACATTTGAAGACAAGTCACTTTCCGATTCATGAAGCTTACTATGAGAGCATCCTTGCAAGAACTTCTCTACAAAAGGCATTCACGTGCAAATCATGGATATATAATGGTTCACCTGTTGTTGCCTAATTGCACCATGCTTCTACTTATATGTAATTTTTGGATTCATTTTACACTCCATACATTGAAAACAAGCATAAATTAAAGAGTACGTAGCTTATCGACAAGCTATGTCCATTCCTTGATCCTTTGGAAGAGGAGCTTTGATATGCATGCTTCTTACCTTCCTTTGCTCTCCATGGAAGTCTTGTTGAAGCCCGTACATCCACTACCTTGGAGGATGCTTTGGAGGGTTCAAAGTGGACAAAAAGAAAGGAGATTATGTCTTGGGAGATACAAACTTATGGCTCAAAAAGTCATATATGCTAGCTTGTAAAAGAGGTTAAACTCGCATCCCTATCTTTTATGTTTCATGGAGTAGAAACAAAAGAGAAAATGTAATTCTCTGGTTTAAGAGATGTGGAAGTTTGAAGCTTTTTTCCTGGATATCACCTCAAAAACTACCTTGTTTCTTTTGGTTGCACAAGGTTTTGTATTAAGACTACACCTCAAAATATATATAATCACTACAAAGATAGAAATTCTCAGATACAGTAATTGGCTTTTATTTGTAGGTTGAGGGTTTGAATCAGTAATTGGCTTTTATTTGTAGGTTGAGGGTTTGAATCCTTGCAATGCAATTGTGGGTAGATAAAGCTTTTGACAAAGTATAATCTTTTTCCTTCCATATGAGAGTGTGGATTGGAATAGGCCTGGGGAGAATCATGGGTATGCCATTGTCACCAATTTTGGCCAAGATTACTATCTCTCCTTTCTCGTTTGTATACTAAGGATTGGAAGTGAGAAAGTAGATGTTCCCTTCCCAACCTTCGTAGTGGTCAATGTAAAATTCAACTATTGAGTGTGGGTTTATAGTAAAGATATTAGGGTTTTTAAGCCTAACTAATTATCAATTAAATCCATCTAGATAGATGCTTATCCAATGGTCATTAAATTTATGAAATCCTAGAATGTTTCAATCCTTTCTACTTGATGGTCCTACCTCATTAGGATTCGTGGGGTTCATGTGCATATCCTCGGAAGCTACCATATGATCCTAGTTGTATTTAAACTCACTACTTGATGAGAGTTTTTGTGTGTGGCTAAAAGGTCTAAAACCACTTCCTACATAAGAGAGATGAGATTTGATGGATTTTTCTTTTCTAGAGTTTTCCGCAATCACATGCATGTACAACTAATAGATGACAAATGAGATACAAGCTTTGGGGCGGGGTTTCAAGAGTTCACCTTGCCTTTCAAATCAAAAGAAGAATGTATGAAAATTCTCAAATAGACTTGTTAATGAAAATTTGATTTCCCCCTTCAAAGTGTGCTAGTGGTCTTTTTAGTTCTTCCGTAGGTGAAATAAAATTGATTCCCCTTCTTTTAATGCTCAAAAAACTTTCAATTGAAGCATAAATCCATAGGCCAAGAGTCTCGTGGAGCTAAACGAGTATACCCCATGAGAAAATGAAATGAATACTCCTTCTTGGGTACAAGGAGAGTGTTCCTAAGATTAATGAACTCTCTAAGGACAATGCCCTTTTAATGTCACAGTTCGATTTAGGCCAAAGATCTCAAGAAATTGCAACTTACCTTTTCCCTTTCAAACTTTTCTAGTGACCTTTAAAAATGTTTCCCTTTGCTTCTAAGGATCTTTGAAGTCATTGATTTTTTGTCCTTGTAAGGTGTTCTCCTTTGTATGCTAAATGCTTCTTAATCCTCACTACTACAATGGCTAGGTGATGATTTGCTCTAGTCACTACGATCTTGAATACTCCATGGATGGTGCTAGTGGATGTTTCATGGCTCAAACCTATGAAGTATATGTAGCAACATCAAGATGTCCCTAGCTTGCCCACTTTGTCAAGTGTCTTGATACTTGAGTTGACTTAATTCTTGTTTAATGGCAATTGGATGTCCTTGATTGATGCATCCACCACTTTCTTGCCTCCCCAACCTCTCATATGGATCGACCCTTTTCAATGGATCCGACTAAATGATACCCTAAATCTTGATTGTATCTAATAATATGTGGGGTGGTAAGAAGCTCTGTAAATGTGCTCTTCGAGGCTCCCACCCAAATGCCACTATCCAGTTATTTGTGCTTTCTTTGCTACCCAATACTTTTAAGAAATGCAAAGTGATGCACTCCTTAAGACTGCTTAATCGTGCCAATCAACTTGCGGTCCATGTGATCCTCAATGGAAACATGCTAAGTGACCTTCCATTATTTTATCATGCAATAAAATAAGCCAACATAATCAAAATCGCAATTTTTAGTCTTTTTCTTTTTTACGCTTTTTTTCACAAAAATTATCATGCATACGTCAAAATGAATTAATTGAACATGAGCTTACCTTTGCTTTTTGACACAAGTATTTGCAAAAAAATTTGAAACTTGCTCAAGTTTTAACGATTGCACCTTTTTGTGCTCTCTCTCTCTCTCACACACACACACATACGCACACACAAATCACACAATAAATAAAAATGTTCCCTGTTTTTTTTTGTTTTATAGTTTTCCTCAAGAAAGTCACAATTTTCTATGTTTTTTCTTGGAAAGGACTGTTAAAAAAAACCTGACTCTACATTATTTCCTTGTGTACTCCTTCCTCTTCCCATTCACACATTTATCTCTTACCTTTCAAGTGCTATTTCTCTATAGAGAATTGTAATTTCACCCAATGTATTTTTTCTCTCATTTTTTGCAAAGTTTTTTAAGACTCCTCATGAAATGCACTCCCATGATGTTTTTGCTTCTCGTTTGACCTGCAAATCAACATAAACTTCCAATTATTCTTCTTAAAACTTTTCCAAATGAATAACTTTTTTATTAACAATCTTCAATCAAGTTCTCATGTATTCCATTGATTCAAAATGTTCTACTTACTTCACCCATTATTTCACATCAACACCTCAATTAATATCCAAAAAAAATCATTATTGTTTTTATTTTTCTAGAAATTCAAAAGAAAACTTTCTAAGGTTTCTTTCCAAAACACTATATCCAAGAAAAACTTAAAAGCTTATGAGTAAGTGATTAAATCTCATTGTGAGGAGATGGTGAGATAATTCTAGAGATGAGATAGTGCTACAAGAATCCTGCTCTACACGTGCCAATCTAACTTCAAGGATGCTAAGTATACTTCACTAGATTTCCAATGATGCATAAAGATCCACCAAGTACTTTGGAGCATCATTCTTAAAGGTTTGCATCAAAATAGATAACTTGTATATGCAAGAAGTGAGAAGATCCTTCTATTTTGGGAATAGAAGGTCTCAATGTCATGCTCAGAGCTCACAACCATTGACCAGAGTTCTTTTGCACACATCTAATTGAAGTGTGTAGCTAACTAGAGCAAGTTGTTTGATGAATTTAGCTGCACCATACAATGAGAAATGAATTTAGCAAGTCAAGGGGGTCATCCCAACTTTTTATGATCTACAAAATGTTCAAACATAATCAACTTCTTTGCTCCATATCTCGTGATCTACTAAATAAAACTTGATGAAAATTAATATGTAAACATTAGACACTTAAATATAAATAATCAAAGTTAAAGCATAGCAAATCAATGAGTAAAAGTAGAGAAATCCATTCGACAAGTTCACTATTCTGATGAAGATGTAGGAGCAAATAAGAGATAGAGTTGTACTTAATGAAATGTATCAAAATGTAAATGCTATTGGACATATGATATAAAGGGAGTGTAGTGGACTACACATAGATGCATTGAGCTCAATGTATGCTCACTAAAGTAGCTCAGATCCTCTCATAAGTGCTCACATATCCCGTGACTAAACTCATGTGTATTTATACACATTGCTTGAGTTTGAATTTGAATTTTCCCTCACCTAAAAGTGATTCAACATTTGGGGATGTGATTGATTTGATTCCTCTACCAAATTAGTCGTGGGTTTAGCCTCCTATCTTCATGGGTATCTTGACTTTTATGAAACAACAAAAGGCAAGTGGATATGCATTCTGCTGCAATCCACCAATACTTTCGACTCTTTTTCATCATCCAAGGAATCAGGAACATAACCTTCCATTGGTGGTGAGTTTTTTCTTTCAACCACTGGTTGAGCCTGTGGAGGTAAAGAAACCTGCGGCATGTTTACCAATTGCTCTAATCTTTCTACTAAGCCATGGAAAGGCAAACCCGGTTTGATAGAATTTCTTTGATTGAACAATTGATTGGTCTCGAGCATAGGTTGAGCTAGTTCTACCATTTTTATACACATTTTTATTTGTTCAATCTCTAAATCTGCTCTAGGGTAGCTCTTGTCTAGGTTTGCTATTGTTGGCCCTTCTTGAAGTCGAGTTTGGTAAGCCTTGAACATCATGTCCAAGCCTTCTAGAGTTGGATCTGCAAGACCCTCATTGCAGTCTATCGACAATGGGTGGTGGGGTGGGATGAAGTGAAGCGGATGGGTTTTCAGCATGCCAAGGGTTTTGAGATGCAATGTTTGCAATCTTTGTTTTTGCATCTCTCAAGGTTGCTTCTAGTTTGGATAACTTTCTAGTCCACATACGATTGGCCTTCTCCATGGTATCCTTCCATGTTCTTGGTTTTCTCTTATTAGGCTCTCTTGATTCACTTGACTCTTATTGTTTAGTTCGTTTTGATTGTTGTAAGGCTTGTGCCCTAATAACTACCTGTATAGGAGCCCCATGCTAACACTACTTGAACTTGAATCCACCACTAAGCCTACCACATTAATGGGTGTAACCTTGGGTGCACTAGAGGGGTTCCTGGGATAATTTTCAAAAGGTGTTCTTTGCCACAGTTATAGGCCTATAGCCCTAACGGGTTAATTATCTTTGTACATTCTAGTGGTAATACATTATGTATTGTGTGTTGTGCTCCAAGATTCTTCTTCTTTCTTGTGCTATTTGCAAGCTTCCGCAGACATCTAACTCCAACAATCAGTATTAGAGTATGTCACCGCTTCATCCAGGGTGTTGTTTACACCTCTTTGGTCGCAATCTCAGAATCCCACGAAATTTGGTGTGCATACTCAAGGTGTTTCAGAGATCCAATCTACTTTGCTCTATGGTGGCGAAATTGCGATCTGAGCTCGTTTTGGCCTCCAAACGCGCTATTGCAATGCTTGTGTGGCTATCTTGTCTTTTTGTGCCAAAGACATATACAGGTTTCGGTTCGCTAGTATAAGCATCTCCAAGTCTTCTATATATCTAGTAGAACTGGTTTTGGTAGTTCTGCTCAACTTTTTCAGATACAATCATTTTTTTGCATCAAGGTATTTTAGTCACTGGCCATGGCTGAAAGTAGTAATGTATTTCATATGTTGGAGGTTGAGGATAAGTTGAATGGTATGAATTACCCATTGTGGGCTTATATGATGCGTCATGTATTGGTCGCCAAAGGATTGTGGAATATTGTGCTGGTGTTGAAAGATGTCCTATTACACCTACAAATACAAGTACTCTAAACACAGGTACTAAAGTTGATGCAGGTGGCATTGACAATGGTGATATTCTGGAGATTCATGTTTGTGCTACAATTTTTGTTGCACCTACTGTAGAGCAAATTCGTTGGGATGGTAGAGATGCTCATGCACATGCATTGATAGCTTTGTCTGTCAAACGTGCCATTATCCCTCACATTCGCTCTTGCAAAACAGCTAAGGATGCTTGGGATACACGTACCACATTGTACCAAGCTAGAAATGAGGCTCGTGTTGCTTACCTCTGAAAACAGTTGGAGAGTGAGCACATGAATGCTTGTGTGGCTATCTTGTCTTTTTGTGGCGAAGAAATATACAGGTTTCGGTTTGCTAGTATAAGCATCTCCAAGTCTGCTATATATCTAGTAGAACTGGTTTTGGTAGTTCTGTTCAACTTTTTCAGATACAATCATTTTTTTGCATCAAGGTATTTTAGTCACTGGCCATGGCTGAAAGTAGTGATGTATTTCATATGTTGGAGGTTGAGGATAGGTTGAATGGTGATGCGTCATGTATTGGTCGCAAAAGGATTGTGGAATATTGTGCTGGTGTTGAAAGATGTCCTATTACACCTACAAATACAAGTACTGTAAACACAGGTCCTAAAGTTGATGCAGGTGGCATTGACAATGGTGATATTCTGGAGATTCATGTTTGTGCTACAATTTCTGTTGCACCTACTGTAGAGCAAATTCGTTGGGATGGTAGAGATGCTCATGCACATGCATTGATAGCTTTGTTTGTCAAACGTGCCATTATCCCTCACATTCGCTCTTGCAAAACAGCTAAGGATGCTTGGGATACACTTACCACATTGTACCAAGCTAGAAATGAGGCTCGTGTTGCTTACCTCCAAAAACAGTTGGAGAGTGAGCACATGAATGAAGGTGATTATATGGACAGTTTTTTAACAAAGATCAAGGATTTGAAGGAATAGTTGATTTCTGCAAATGAAGTCCTTCCTGACAGTTCACTTGTGCAGATTGTTATGAATGGTCTTCCTAACTTATATCAGAGTTTTGCTTCTACTCTTTTTTTGATTATGAAAGGCAATCCAAATGCCTCAACATTTGAAGAGTTAGTTTCTGTTTTATCGCAAGAAGATTGGTCCAGGTAGAACAGGTCTATTATGCATATTGCAGATCAAGCTTTCCTGGCTAGTTAGAAGGGCAACGGAAAATGGAGCTCTTCTACTAGTAAGCAAAAATCTACAAATGTTGCACATTCGAAGACGGAAGACAAAGATGAGAAGAAATCAGAAAAGCAGAAATTGTTTTGAAAATACTATAAAGCAAATGATCATGTCATTAAGAGCTGTCCAAAACTGGCTGCTAAAGAGGCAAAGAAGAAAGAGGCCGGAGTGGTTGTCACAATGGCCTCTACACCAAAAACAAAGTCTACTAATCTTGTGCAAGATGAAGAATGGGTGTTTACTATTGTTTGCACTTTTGACCCATCTTCTCATGAGCAGTGCATGTTCGCAGTAGAATCAGATGTTTGGTACTTTGATAGTGGGGGACCAAACATATTACCTCGCAGCATAGTTTCTTCTCTTCAATCGAGCATGCACCTATAGGGAACACTCTTACATGTGCCAACAACTCCTCTTATCATGTTATGGGAGTTGGTAAGATCATTCTGACTACTATTGATGGCAGTTCTTTTACATTGTCAGATGCTTTATGTGTGCCAGGGATCAAGAAGGATCTATTATCAGTTTCAGCCTTAGCCAAGATTGGTTTGGTTGTGAAATTTGTTGATGATAGATGTACATTTCATGATATGTGAAATGTCGATGTGATTATTGCTTCTAGCATTTTATCTCGTGGGCTCTATAAGCTCATAGATTATGAAAACTATGTGAATGATTCAGTATGTGTAGTACATGATTCTCAAACTATGTCAGATGCAAGGCTTTGGCATGCATGCTTTAGGCATTTGAATTTTGCTAGTTTTCTACATCTGGAGAAATCTGCAATGGTGTCCTCTTTGCCCAAACTTGAGGCACCCGATAAACATGTTTGTGGAGGCTATATTTTGGGCTAAATGCAACGTTCATCCTTCCCAAAAGATGGTTTAGTTTAGGCTACTCAGAAATTGCAGCTTGTACATAGTGATGTATGTGGTCCTATGCAAACACCCTCTTTTGGAAACTATCTTTAGTTCGTGACTTTCATTGATGATTTCCATTGAAAGCAAAGTCCTAAGTGTTTATGTGCTTCAAACAGTTTTTGGTTTAGGCTGAAATTTGTTAGCATGTAAAATGGGCATCCTTTGTTTTGATCGAGGGGGGGTATATGTCTTCTGACTTTAATGCATTTCTAGCTGAACATGGGATAAAACATTAGTGTACGATTCCGTATAAACCTCAACAAAATGGAGTTGCTAAACCAAAGAATAGGTCACTCATGGAGATGACAAGGTGTATGGTCAAGAGTCAGGCTTTACCACATAGTTTCTGTCTTGAGGTTGTCATGTGTGCAGCATATGTACTTAACAGGTGTCCCACTAAAGCACTCTAGTCTATCACTCCATATGAGTCTTGGCATGGTCGCAAGACAACAGTTGCTCATCTAAGTGTTTTTGGTTGTCTGGCATATGCATTAGTGTCTGAACAACATCCTAGGAAATTGGATGATAAAGCAGTAAAATGTATTTTTGTTGGGTACAACTCTGAAAGCAAATGTTATTGTCTGTATCATCCATAGGATAAATCCATTTTGGTTAGCCATGCTGTTGCTTTTGTGGAAGATGCTATTCAACCTTTACTTTCAGTACAAAGGAGACATATGTTAGCTCCAAAGACATGTATGGTACTTTGTTGTCTCTTTTTATAGGTGGACAATCTAGTGCTGGTCCTAATGAGGCAACTTCTCAACCATTGTAGGTTTCATGTGATGATGTAGATCATTCCATTTTTTATACAGATTTGCATGTTGCACTTTTTGATGAGAGACCTAATATTGAGGAGGCAAAAATATGCCAAAATGGCTAGTGCAGACTTTGTGTGATAGCAATTTAGATGAACCTCTGTCATATTGTACTCGTTTAGGCTCTCATAGTGCCTCTTTTGAATTAGATTGCTATGTTATGGCTGCATCTAGTCTTTGTGATGAGATTGAACCTATTTCATTTGATGAACCACAAAGTTCTAAACATTGGATGGCTACAATGAAATTTGAATATGATGTTATCATGAAAAATAGTACCTGCTCTTTATGTGACTTTCCTCCTGGCAAGAAGGCCATGGACACTAAGTGGGTATACAAGCTGAAGCATAAACATGATGGAACAATTGACAAGTATAAGGCTAGGCTTGTTGCAAAGGGTTATGCACAGGAAAGAGGCATTTATTTTGATCAAAACTTTGCTCCTACTTGCCAAACGACTACTGTTTGTAGCATCTATGCACTTGCAGATCATCATGGTTGGAATGTACATTAGTTGGAAATTAAAACAACATTTTTGAATGGTGATTTGCATGAAGAAAGTGTATGTTTTTTTACCTCCGTGGCTTTGTGCAAAAAGGGCATGAAAACCAGGTGTCCAAGTTAAAGAAGGCATTATATGGTTTAAAGCAAGCACCACGTGCTTGATATGAAAAAAATACATGCCTATCTAATTGCATAGGTTTTGAGAACAATCCAACTGGAAGCACCTTATATGTTAAGCATGATGATGATGTACTTGTGGTCATTGTTGTTTATGTTGATGACATGCTGCTCACTAGTCCTCATGACAAGCATATTGCTGATTTTAAGGCTGATTTGTATGCCTCATTTGAGATGTCTGATTTGGGGCATTTGCATCATTATTTGGTCATTCAGTTTATGCAATTTGATGGTGAAATGGCTTTGTGTCAAACAAAATATATTGACACATATTGTAGCATTTTGTCCTTGAAGAATGTAAGCCTATTTCCACTCCTATGGAGACAGGTTTACGATTGAGTCTTCATGATGTTGGAGATCCATTTAATGCTATTCTCTATCAGCAAGTTGTTGGATGCTTGATTTACTTATGCATTACTCGGCCAGATATTCAGTTTTTTGTCTTAGAGATGAGCAAGTTTATGCATTGCCGAGGTGTCAAGCATCACCAGGTGGTTAAGCACATCCTTCACTACTTGACTGGTACCCGACTACTTGGATTGTTTTATCCCAAGAGGGGATTACTACTGCCAGATTTGCATGCTTTTTCTAACATTGATTGGGCTAGTTACTATGACACTCGTGTGTCCACTAGTGGTTTGTGCTTCATGCTTGGTAGCTCATGCATATCTTGGCTGAACAAGAGACAGACTACTGTGGCCACTTCCAGTTGTGAGGGTGAGTATTGGGCAGCTTTCACAACGACTGTTGAGTGTGTGTGGCTCATACGCCGTATGGTTGATTTGGGTGTTGGTCAGTCTTCTGCCACCACCATCTTCACTGAAAGTCAAAGCGCATTGGCATTTGCGAGGAACGCTGTGTTCCATGCTCGCACTAAGCACATTGAGGTGCATTATCATTATGTCAGGGAAAGGTTCTCCATTGGAGAGATCAACTTGGCATATGTGCCCATGCAGACCTTTTCACGAAGGCTCTGCCTAGGGAGAAGTTTGAAGTTTTCGGCAAAGCTTTGGGCTTACTTTCTTTTGTAGATTGATTCCACATGGCTTGGCACTTCCTTATACATGAGTGCCAGCTCCTTGTTCACCGCATCACTCACAGGGAGGATTTGTTGATATATTTAGGTAGTTATGTGTGTGAACACACTAGGACCATCGAGGCACTTTTTTCCCTCTTAAGGAGGTTCTTTTCCCTTGGCTTGTATATACACCTATAGCCCTAAAGGGTTACTTATCTTTGTAAATTTGATTGGCAATACATTGTGTTTTCTGGGTTGTGCTTCAAGGTTCTTCTTCTTCCTTGTGCTGTTCATGTGCTTTTGGAGACATCTAACTGTTCAGTAGGAGTCGAGACAAAAGCCTTGTATTGTGATGTTTTGTCCTTGTCCTAGAGCCGATGAGTGGGGACATTTAGGAATGAAATGGTCATCATGATATCTAAAACATGGTCCTCTAGGGGCTTGTGGTCTTACTTGTCTAGCTTGGGGCCTGTGGTAGGATTCGTGCACATGAAATTGGAATATTTTGGCTCCCAATTTGGTTCCATAGGTGGTGCCTCGTATTCATATGGATAAGTCTCACTATGCTCAAGTGACTCTGTGTAATAAGCTTGTGGACTATCTTCATAGGAGTAGTCAGAACTCTGGGCATGAGGGTCATTTTCTGGGACGAAAGGGGTCATTGGCACCAATGCTCTATTAGAGTTTTCCTCTACCACTGCATACTTGACTAGAATCACATTTGTAGAAGGTGGCTGTTGGTTTCCTAGGACTGGTTGTGGCTTATATGGTGCCTGATATTGCCATTGTGGCCTATAAGATGGTTGTTAATATTGATTCTTATACCTACCCTGCTCGTAAGGTTGCTGATAATTTTGTCTGATAGCTTGCCTATTGTATGGACAATCTTGAGCCGTATGGTTTGTGTATTTTCTCTCAATGGTGCAATATGGAGCATTAGGGTTTCCTTGGGGTTGAGACATCATCGGGCAAACATTAGTCATGTGTTCTCCTCCACAATTATAACATCGCTTCAATGAGGTGACCCTTGGTGCTTGTCTATTTTGAACTCCTAGCTTCTCGGCAACCTGCTCAGCTATCTCATCTATCTCAGTGGAGGTTCTAGAAGTATGACTAGTAGAAGTGTCAGAATCCTTAAAGAGTTTGGACAATTCTAAATCCTCACCCAATTTATCTTCTATGTCAATGCACATCAGCACACACTCTTCTATGGATCTAGGCTCTTTCAAGTACACATATGATCTTAACTTGGTGCTTAGTAAGCCATCTAAAAACAAGGCCGCTTGTGTGGCTGGGGTGGGTAACTCTAGAACAGGGCATCTTTCTAAGTACTGTCTGAACTTCTTCCTACAAGTAGCACTATTTCTTGGGGTGTCTGTTTGAAGTCATGGATGAAGGATGATGTATTATGCATGATACCACTCTTGGAAAATTCTGTAATGATTGCTTCCAGCAGTTGACCTATATTTCGGTAATCACGATAGTTTAGAGGTTGAAACCAAGCTAAGGTAGTACCCTTGAGAGTCAAACCAGATGCCTCAAACTGTGTGAACAAGTCCTCGACCTGTTCAGCTCTTAACACTTGTTTGAACTTGGCCACATAATCATAAGGATCTCCTGACCCATCAAAGTAGTTTTTCATTGTCTTGACCACTTCTCAGGGTACTTGGGTACTCTCGGGGTCTAGGTAATGGAAAATCTTGTGCATCTCTTAAATTGATGCCTATGTGCTCTATGTCTCTCTCTTTTAGGTCTTTCACTTTCAAATCCAAATCTATCTCTACCCACAGAGTGTGCAAAGCTTACCTCACGTCTCTCTCTGGCCCTTTCCCTCTGGGTTTCATGAGCCTTGGATGATCCTACACCTTGGAGGCCTTGGGAAACATTAGATCTTGGTGGAGGGACAATAAATTTGCCATCCCAAGTGTATCCATGTCTACTAGGTTCTGTTACCATGAACACTCTCTCCGATGTGTTGTCTAAGTAGACCACTTTGCCAAGGGTATCAAGATCTATAAATTCATATATCATCACATTTCCTACTCTGCTAGGTTGATCAATCTTAAACCTACAAGAAGCTTCATTTGTCTCCCTATTCCAGAACAATTCTACACTTTCGTTGTCTTGGGGAATCCATTTTGGTGTGGTATTCTAGTTAAGACCGATTTGCCTCTAGGGGTCTTGGGTTCTCATCCTAGGTCTCCTTGCTCTAGGTCCACTATCTCATTCTCAGGAATGATATTTCCAAACTTCTCTATCCTACCTGGTAAGCTCGTAGCCACATACATGGTTCCTTGCTTATCAATATATGAACCATCTTCAAACTTAACCATTGGGTGTTCAAGTTCAAAGGGTTGATCAAGATTTTTGAGTTGGACAGCTGATCACCTTAGACCATCCTCATAGATGCGTGCACCTAATCAGTTGGTCCTAATATACTCCAATTGCATCTTATACGGACCTTCAAGTGTATGTAGATAAGCAGTGCCTAAGATACCTACAGGTCTCTCCATGCTAAAAGACATTTCTGAATCACTTGTTTCCAAGCTTAGCACGTAGGGATAACCACTAAGTTTTTGTGCCCATGACCTAGCTGTGTTATTGACACTAGCTTCAGATGATCTGATGCTTTTTCTATCCCGGCATATGTGTCTACCTTATCTTAGGCTGATAAGCTTCATCTACTTGTTCCAGTTTTCCCAAGTACAATCATGTTGCAATGTTATTTTGAATCAATTATTTGTCCTTGTATAGACTTCTCTGGTATAATCTTACTCGACAAATATCTTCGTTAGGAGCTCTAGAGTTTTTTCGCACTTTGAGATGTGGTCAATCCACTTAAGTCCTTTTCCTTGAGGGTTTATCGCAACAACATCTTGGATATGCTTGAACTTGAGAAATTAGGGTTATCTTGGACTTGAGTTGTACCTATCATACCCCTAATTAATCAATATCACTACTCGTATTTAGCCTTAGCTAAGAATTGACTGAGGGGGTTAGGAATGATTCAAACCTCAAGTTGCCCTCCCTTGATTACACTTGGATGCCTCGAACACATGTTCCCACACTTGCAGCAAACTCGGCACGTTGCTTTGACGCCCTTGAATGGCTCTCAATGGACCTGCAAAAGTCCCAAGTTTAGATCAAGCTTAAACTTCAATTTATTTGATAGATAGTTTGATTCAAGCATTTTTTAAGACTCTTTTCCCCCCCTTTATATTGCTCAAAATCCTTTGGAGTCCCCTTGGTTTCCTAGTCCCACCTGAGGGTCAACTTCAAAATAACATATTTATAACTCCACATACCCAAAATCACAACAAACAGATTTTGTATGAGAAAGTTATGTCCAATCAGGCTTCTCACGGTCAAAACAGGCAAACAGGACCTCTTAGAGAATCGCAATTGTTTGCAAATCATGCAACCAGAAAGTCGTGTTTTCTTACAAGTGCAACAACCAGAGAATCGTGATTCTCTCAAAATACACAATCCAAAGAATCACAAATTTCTCAAAATCTACTAAGTAGAGAATCATGAATTTCTCAAGTCTTTTAAGTCCAAGAAATCATGACTTTCTCAAAATCACCAAGCAAAGAATCTCAAATTTCTTGAATCCAACAAGGCCACAGAATCACGACTTTCTTGAAATCACTAAATTCTAGAGAATCGCAATTTTCTCAAACCCCAAAGTGTAGAGAATCATGAATTTTTCAAATCTTTAAGTCTAGAGAATCGCAATCTTCTCAAGATGCACAATTCCACAGAATCACATTTTTTTAAGATGCACAATTCCACATAATCACGATTTTCTCAAATATTTAAGTCCAGAGAATCACAATTTTCTCAAATTATTTCTTGAATCCAACAAGGCTAGAGAACCACGACTTTCTTGAAATCAATAAGTCTAGAGAATCGTGATTTTCTCAAAATCTAAAATGTAGAGAAACGTGAATTTCTCAAATCTTTAAGTCTAGAGAATCATGATTTTCTCAAGATGCACAATTCCACAGAATCATGCTCAAATTTTATCAAGTCTAGAGAATCATGAATTTCTCAATTTTTGCAAGTCCAAAGAATCGCAAATTTTTCAATTTTCCCAAGTCTAGAGAATGGCAAATTCCTCAATTCTCCCAAGTCCAGAGAATTGCAAATTTCTCAAACTCCAAAATGTAGAGAATCGCGAATTTCTCAAAATCTACAGTTCCAGAGAATCATGACTTCTCACTTTCATAGAATTGTGACTTTCTCAAAAAAATTTAGGCAGGCAAAAAATTTGAATTTTCCAGAGAATCGCAATTTTCTAAGAAAGTCGTGATTTTCTCAGTTTTTAGGCGGGAATTTTGAATTTTTGCACCGAGCCCCAAATGCGCAAAAAATCATGAAAAACAGAAGCACATGCACTCCCAAGCACTTCCTAACTCTTTCTTGCACTCCCACACATGAGAAATGATGTGAAAATGGTGAAAATGCACTCAAAAACAAAAAAATTATATGAAGATGAAGATGGTGATGATGATGACGATGATGAAGATGGAGAAGAAAAATCAGAAAAAAAACAGAAAATGACTATTTTTTACCTTCAAACGTCGCAAATCTACAATCTTACCATCACAACGCTCGTCCTTGAGCAATCCTCCCCGGCAATGGTGCCAAAATTTGGTGTAGCTCAAGCATGAGTATCACCTCCATAACTTGTCGATCCACAGAGACATGAGGATTGGTATGAAGACTGAGAGCATGTGAAGGCACAAATGTGTGAGTGAGAAGCACACTAGGATGCACACATATACACACACACAGGCAAGGCAAGATCAAAGAGAGGAACAATGGAAAGCTTTCTATTGCAAAGATTTCTCTCACAAAAACTCAAATCTCTCACAAACTACCAAGAAGCTAACTTCAAAAATGGGCTCTCTAGCTCTTTTTATAGTTTTTTCACTATTTTTTGGCCTTGTCCACACCTAGTGTCTAGCCTAGTTAAAATTAGGTTCTACAGATAATTTGAGGGGTCAAATGAAGTCTAAAAATTATGAAAATTGATAGGATCATACTTCTAATACTCCTCAAGCTCAAGGACTCCTCGGCTTGAATGAAATGGAGTTGCAAAAATGTGAAATGATATTTATAATGGTTTTTAGTGATCAAAATCACTATTTTTATAGGGATTTCTTCTGAAAATTTAACATACACTTCTTGGAGCTCCCAAAATGATCCTCCTTCTTGTGTGTCCACTTCTTTGATGCATTCTCATGCCTTGTGCTTGACCTTGGATGCCAACAATGGGTGTACCTAAAACCTTTGTATTCTCCATTTTGAATTTAGTGAGCATATCTCGAATGTATTTCCTTTGTGTGAGGAACATACCTTTCTCTGTATATACCACTTCCAAACCTAGGAAGTATGTGAGTAAGCCACGGTCACTGATCTTGTACTCCTCCTTCATTTGAACTTTAATCTTTCTGATTCCTTCTACATAATTTCCTATAATGATTATATCATCAACATATACACATAGGTATATGACCTCTGAATGATTCCTCTTAATGAAGAGGGAAGGATCTACCCTGTTTACATTAAAACCTTTATCTTGCAAGTAAGTGACAAGTCTATCATTCCAAGCTCTAGGAGCTTGCTTCAAGCCATACAAGGCTTTCCTTTATTTGCACACATGTTCAAGGTATGATTGATCTTCAAAACTAAGAGGTTGAGCCATATATATCTCCTATAATATGCAACCATTCAAGAAATCATTTTTTAACATCCATCTGATATACCTTCCAATTCTTGGAAGATGCAACACTCATGAGTACTCTAATTGTAGGCATTTTCTGCAATAGGTGAAAATGTTTCTTCATAATTGATACCTAGAGTTTGTGCAAATGCGTTGGCTACAAGCCTTGCTTTGTACCTCTTAATTGAACCATTAGAATTTTTCTCTACCTTGTATATCCACCTTGAGCCAATGACATTCATATATGTTTTCTTGGCTACTGATTCCCAAGTCTCATTCTCTTGTAAAGCTTCTATTTCTTCTTCCATGCACATCCCCACTCTTTCTTCTTCTTGGCTTCTTCATTGGAAGAAGGTTCTTCACAGTTTGAGTCGTGTGCTATATATATTGAATGTTTAGTTACCAGAAAAGTATCATAACCATACCTTTATCGCTTCCTTTTCTCTCTAGTAGATCTTTTGTAGTTTCTTAAGAAGCTCCTACCACATCTTTCAATTGTTGCACTTTGGATTTGCCTTTTGAGTTCTAAGAATTGGATTCCCTTCTTGGAGTCTTCTGATCATCATCAGAATCACTTGATGCTTCAAGTGTAAGCTCATTTTTCCTTGATAATGTTAGAAAGTCTTTTTCTAGTTCAGAGAGAAGTTTGATTTTCCTGTAATCATCTTCAAACCAAGAGCTTTCACCGATTGAAGTTGGGGCTACCCAAGCATACATACAGTCCTAGGTCCACGGCTTTGATCTAGCAGTAGAAGCTTCTTCAAGTTTCATTCCAAGGGAAGCACGTGGCTACCCTATGATAGCTTGTTTTCTTGGCATTCTTTGAGAGTACCTACTGTCATGAGGAAGGAGATAAGGAAGAGAGCTCACACACACACTCTCACTCTCACGGAGAAGCACACACAGATTGAGGCAAGGAAGAATGATCTTCTTCTTCTTCTTCTTCTATTACAATAAAAGGAATGTACAAGAATGACCTAAAAGACAAGAATATAACAAGTGCAATATATAAAGATCAGTACATAAGGAAAAACCTAATGTCCACGAATGAGTGAGCTAGCAAGAAACAAATGTGCCATCACTCTGAGTAGATAGATCTAATAAAGCTCAATAATGTATCCCTGACATATACCGGCGTGACCACTATACATGTCAGAGAAACGAAAAACTAGTATGTGTCATCCTGGATCATCACATGTTGAGCTTGATATCTCAACACTCCCCCTCAAGCTCAACACCATATCCTGTAATCCAAGCATCTCCCAAAACTTCTTCAACTTCTCAGCTCCAAGTGCTTTGGTGAAAATATCAGCAACCTGCTCATCTGTTCTCACATAAACAATATCAATATCACCTGCTAATACCTTCTCTCTGATGAAGTGATAATGTACCTCGATATGTTTTGTTCTAGCATGGAAAACACGGTTTCATGCTAACTGTATGCTGCTAAGATTATCATAATAAATGGTGATAGGCTTTTGCACTTCCACACCTAAATCCGAAAGTAGCATCTCCAGCCATGATGCCTCACATGCTGCCATTGCAACACCTCTATACTCAGCCTCTGTACTCGACAAAGCAACATTGGGTTGCTTCTTGCTGCTCCATGTAACAACTGCACTCCCAAGTGAGAATAGAAAACCACTAGTAGATCTTCTATCTGGAATGCTACCAGCCCAATCGGCATCGGTGTATCCATAAACCTGCAAATCTACACTCGCCTCATAAAACAATGCATAATCCAAAGTAACACTCACATGACGTAGAGTGTGCCTCAGAGCATCCAAATGTGGCTTCCTAGGAACCTGCATAAACTGACTTTCAAGTCCAACAGTATAACTTAGATCAGGCCTTGTAATTATGAGATATATAAGACTTCCCACAATTTTCTTGTACATAGTAGCATTTTCCAATCCTTCACCTAATGTAGTGTCCAACTTCAAATTCTGATCTAATGGCATAGAAATTGGCTTACAATTAGCCATACCATACTTTTGCAACATATTCAAGGCATATTGCCTTTGCGACATCCATACACCTGTTTCTGTATGTATAAACTCAATGCCCAAGAAATAGCACAGCACACCAAGATCTTTCATGTCAAATTCCTGCATAAGAAGTTTCTTTACCTCTTTGATGCTTCCTTCATTATCACCATCTACAATCAGGTCATCAACATAAATAGCCACAATAGTGATGCCATCATCAACTTTCCTTGCATATAGTGAGTGATCTGCATCACACATAGAAAAACCAATGCTAGTTAAGTAATCAGCAATCCTTGCATGCCATGCACGAGGGGCTTGCTTCAGCCCATACAAAGCCTTTTGCAACCTGCAAATATATTCTGGATGCTTTGAATCTTCATATCCTTGTGGCTCGTCCATATATACTTCTTCTTGTAACTCACTATGTAAGAAAGTATTCTTCACATCCATCTGATGCAAAGTCCATCCTTTTGCTATAGCTAATGCAACAAGTGTCCTGACAGTAGACATTTTAGCTACAGGGCTGAATGTTTCCTCATAATCAATGCCATATGTCTATGCATATCCTTTAGCTACCAATCGTGCTTTATACCTGCTTATGCTACCATCAGCATTATGCTTTACCTTGTAAACCCATTTGCAACCTATGGGTTTCTTTCCTTGCGGCAATGGAACCAGCTTCCATGTATCATTCCCAAAAAGTGCAGCCATTAGGCACAATGACGAGCCATATAACTATCATACATCAATCGTTGCACTAAATTCCGCATCCTCCCTAATCTTCTCGGTCCTGGGTCACTTCTCCTTGTATCATCTGCATGTGCCCTTCTTACTCCTAGAGTCTTCACAGAGGGCAATCCAAGTTCCTCATCAAGGCTCTTTTCTGAACCGCTTGAATCTCCATCAACATAAAAAACTGCACATGTTTTACTACTAGCAGAAAGCTTTTCTTTACCTTTCTTGGATGTATTTGATGAATTTTTTGGACTGAAATTTCCAAGCAATCTTCCACTCCATTGATTTGAGTTGGAACTATTGCTTGGTGATGCATCTGGTCCACTCAAAACTTGAGATTTTGCACTTGATTTTTCAGCTTTTTCTTTGTCATTTGGTTCAAGACTCAGTCCTTCTTTGGCATCCGCACAGAAGCTTGACATTTCATCAAATACCACATCTCTGCTCACCTTCACCTGTCGTGTGAGTGGGTTATAACATTTGTACCCTTTTTGCTCAAGGGAGTATCCAATGAAGACACATTTTTCTGCTTTTGGATCAAGCCTCGTCCTCAACTCATCTGGAACATGTACATATGCAATATAGCCAAAAATTTTAGATGTGATAAGTTTGGCTTTTTACCTATAAGCTTCTCTTCAGGTGTAACTTGATGTACAGTAGCAGTCGGAGTTCTGTTCATGATGTACACAACAGTATGCACAGCTTCTGCCCAATAACAATGAGGCATATTCTTCTCAGCCATCAAGGCTCTTGCTATTTCTGCAATATGTCTATTTTTGCATTCAGCAACGCCATTCTATTGTGGTGTGTACCTGCATGAAAACTGACGTCAAATTCCATGACTTTTTAGAAAATTGCTGAACTCATTTGATATGTATTCACCTCCTCCATCAGATCTCAATGTCTGAATATACTTCCTTGTCTGCTTTTCCACCATAGCTTTAAAATTATGAAAATGAGGGAATGCCTCACTCTTCTCTTTCATGAAATATACCCATACTTTGCGTGTATGGTCATCAATGAAAGTAACATAAAACCTGCAACCACCCATAGATGTGGTCTTTGCTGGACCCCAGACATCTGTATGTACTACTTCTAGTACATTCTCACTAACATGCTTGTCATGTGGAAATGATGCTCTTGACTATTTACCAAATTGACATGCTACACATACCTTTTGCATTTCTGCAACTTTGAAATTTGGTAGTCCATGGATAATCTCCTTTGACTGCATCAATTTCAGCCTTTGCAAGTTTGCATGTCCAATTTGTTTGTGCCACATCTCTATATGTGCAATAACTCCTGCACCTTTTGCAAACATGGTTGCATTCATTTCAGGAATCTTCACATTTAAGGTGAACATCCTACCCACTTTGCTTCCTTTGGCAACCAATCGTCCATCCTACTTGTACTATTCTACATATAATCCATCAGCATTGAACTTGACTTGTAATCCCTGGTCAACCATTTGTCCAACAGAAACTAGATTCTTTGTTATATTCGGAACATGCAACACATCAACAAGATGTTTTACCTTCTTGTCCTCCATAGACAATGCTATGTTTCCTGTATGCTCAATAGCATGCGATGTATCATCACCCGTTTCAACATATCGAGGAATTGGCATTTTCTGCAAACTACTAAACCATTCAACATGACTGGTCATGTGATTTGAAGCACTTGAATCAACATACCAGACATTATCATTTGATTTTGAAATACTAGCAGACATTGTATTCATCATGTGATGTTGAACCATGAACAGCTTCTCAGAATCATTTGCACTTGTGGATGCATAGTTGTTTTGTTGCCTTCTATTATTTTGATTCTTCAACCTGCAATCACGTTCAAAGTGTCCAGGTTTACCACAATTCCAGCATCCTTACTATCATTACTTGAATGATTTCTTTGGAAATTTCTGTGACCTCTTTGGCTCCCCCTGCCTCGAAATTGTCCTTTTCCTCTTGCATGATTCTGTTGTTGACCTTGATCTTGGTTACTGTTTTGTCTTCCACTTTTGAAACCTCTACCTCTGCCTCTTCCTCTGCCAGAGTAGAAAACCTGTAGAAATGGGCTTTCCTTGGGAGTTTGAATCCTCACCTAGATTATTTCCTTCAATAATCAGCATGGATACCAAATCAACAAAATTCGAAATCTTTTCCCTGGTCTGTATAGAAGTTCTGAACTGCTTATATGCAGCTCCTAAACCACGAAGGAACACTTCCACCTTATCATCATCATCTACATTCACGATAATAGATGCAAGTGACTCACATATGCTTTTGATTTTCAAGGTGTAGTCACTCACCTTGAAAAATGTATGCAATGTATGCAGCTCGTTCTTGAGTTGCAATTTCCGTGCCTTTGTATTGGTCTTATACAGTGTTACCAAACTGTTCCAAGCCTCTTTCGGAGTCTTGGCATCCTGTATGTGCCCAATCATGCTATCCTGTATGCTAATAGATAGCCAGTACATTACCTTTCATGCTCCTTGATTCCATTCCTCATATGCTCTTACCTGATCTGCAGTTCGATTCCTTTCTGGTAACTGTGGAGCATTTTCATTCTCTCCTTCGATGTACGTCCAGTAGCCTTTTCCCATCAGGAAATTTGTCATTCTGAATCTCCAAGCATGGAAGTTATTCTTGTCCAACTTATCGCTCATAAGCTGACTCATTCCATTTGCGTTTGCCATTTCTGCAGCAACTCACAACACTGCAAAACACTACAAGCAACACTTCTGCGTGAACACTGTCGCACTATGATGTGATAGTTCGATCTCAGAAAAACACAGTTTCCGTGTATCAATAGTACATGGAATCGCTTGAAATTTTGGATATGGAATATATGAGTGTTTCCAAACACAAGCAAGTTACAGTTTCTAAAACTCACCTGGTTTTTCTGCGGGCCTCGCCTTGCGGGCTCGAAACGGAGGTCGAGATGGCTCCGAAACTTCGATATGACAAAAACAAGTGACCCTAAAGGAAGGGGTAACTCTTCAAAATATTTTGAGGTCTTCTACCTTCACGCCGATTTTCAAAGCAAACGGAGGTCATTTGTGAATCGCGTTTTCTCCACGCCTTGCTACGTACTCTTCACTATCACCTTCTCCATGAGCTCTCTACAACCACGCTGGCTTTGATACCATGTCACGAGGAAGGAGATAAGGAAGAGAGCTCACACACACACACTCACTCTCAAGGAGAAGCACACACAGATTGAGGCAAGGAAGAATGATCTTCTTCTTCTACTACTACTACATAAAAAGGAATGTACAAGAATGACCTAAAAAACAAGAATCCAACAAGTGCAATATATAAAGATCAATACATAAGGAAAAAACTAATTTCCGCGAATGAGTGAGTTGGCAAGAAACAAATGTGTCATCACTCTTGGTAGATAAATCTAATAAAGCTCAATGAAGTATCCCTAACATATACTGGCATGACCGCTATACATGTCAGAGAAACAAAAAACTGGTACGTGTCATCCTAGATCATCACATGGAGAAGGTTCAGACAGATCTGAAATCGGATACCGTTTGGTCATGTGTGTGTATGAACAAAGATCTCGAGTTTAGACTTACTAGGAGGTCTTGTGCGCTTGTGAACAAGTGATCCACTTAGCTTAGTGGTTAAGTCTCAAGGATGTAAAGGAGGAGGTCTTGGCTTCAATCCCCATGGGGGACATGGGGAGAGTGTTTTGCCCAAAGAACTCTAGAACCTTCTAGAAGCATCCACTTGAGTTAACTCGAGTTAACTGGGACACCTTGCGCACATGTAGTTACATGGCTGACACTTGGATGGTTAGTATCCACCAGCCCAAGAAGGTAGTCCCATAGAGAGAGCTATATATATATAGGCATTTGGTTGGGAGGAGAGTCATCTCACTAGCACATGGTGATGGTCGTAATCCTCGTTCTCTTACATAGGTATCAAAGCAACCTTTCATGGTGACCTTCGTGGCTCATCATCTTTCATAAGCTCTCCTGGAGTCCTTGTAGGATTCATTGTCATCTTCCTCCCGTGCTTGAGCTTCTATGGAAAGCTTCATGTTTCATCTTCTTTATGAGAGGATGTCTTGGTCATTTATCTCCAATTTCGTGTGTGGCGATTTTGGCTGCACATGTGCAGAGATTGCGGAGGTGGAGGAGGTGGAAGCAGCCGAATTGTGATCTCCAATTAAATCTTGGAGATTTTTTCAAAAATATGACTTAACACAAGTGGCGAGCATAAGATTCGAACCTTACACCTGTATCTAAGGGAGTTTTCTATAAACTAGTTCGACCACCATCTTCAACGTACAATGATCTCTTTATCATATTATCTTATATTGAAATCATCAGTTGACCACAGCTACAAAAAGTCGCCTGCTGTGTCCCTTCTCTTTGGTGTGTCACCTCCTGCGTCTCTTCTCTCTAGCCGAGAGATAACTAAAACTTCGTCGCTATGGCATTTTTTGGTGCGACATCCGTCAAAACTAACCATTGTTGTTGGACACGGGGGTTGAATCATGGTGTAGAGAATGCTCTTATCATTGTTTCCCCTAGACCAAAGCGCTCAACATACTAGAACTATGCGTGCTATTCTCTGTATTTGAATTGATAAGGATTTCTGTCTCTCGGAAGAAGATGACGAATCGGCTCTATGACTAGAGCAAGGAGCGTTCGATGTCTCAAGATCTACATAGAAGTTCATAATAGGCATAGCATAAGCTTGTAATCTACCAACAAAAGTAGCAAGGCATCTACAAATGGTGGTGCTTAAATTTACGATGTCGAACAGAAAGTATATCTGTTCTATCCACTAGACAATCAGTGTTCTGCATTCAATTTTATAATAAGCTACTTATACCTGTGATATGAAGGTCATAGCACAAGAAAACGGGGTGGCTAAAATGGTCATGTCGGCGAATCGATCTCATGACATCACCAATAGGAGCCACCATGTTAACTGTGCGAGAAACGTTCATCGTTGTTTTCTGTTGTTGTGCAGACACTTTATAATTATAACATTGCTTATTTATCAAAACAAGGAGATTAAATTCTTTATCACAAGTGGAGGTAAACAGTGTTCAATCTAGTGACTTGATGGAGATGAGTATACTATATAAAGATGAGCTACGTCAGTTTTCCAGATCAATTTCTGATCCATGGCTTATGTAGATAACTATTTTCAAATAGATTTCGGTATGTTCTCATGTTATGACTATAGAGAGTTCTTTGCTCTTAATTCCAAGCTAAAACAACTAGGAATCGAACCTATTATCTTCGGACTCAGATGTTTTGATCCAACATACTTATATCAGATTGGATGATTGGAAGGTAGTTCTTCAATTCTTTTGAATTCTCTCTAGAATGTGCATCCGAATCCGAATTTGTGAGAATTATTTGAGTCAATTTTGAAGCCCACACATCCAAAGGAAGGCAAAGGAAAAATAACACCTAAAGCCAAAGTGAACCAACATCGAATTAGAGCAAGGAAGATCGTGCTTGCAATTTTCATTTCTTTTTTATCAACAAAAGAAAGCTCTCTTCAAGGTTTTGGAGAGATGTGAGCATGGCTATGAAGGTTGGCTCTTCTTTGCATGTTAATATTTTTCCCAAGGACCTAAGGGTACATAATGGCTCTTCCTAATGATCAATGGAAGGACTGTTGAAGACCTCTTAATCTCCAAAGGTTTGATCTATACTAATCCAAGAAGACCTCTATATCAGATATGGACCAAACTTTACACAAATGTTATCTTTATTTATCAAAACTTTCACTATCACTTCTCTGAGTGAAGAAATTCCTTCTTCAAAAAGTCTGCTTCAGAAATTGACTTCATTACTTGCACATATCTTCAGATTTCTTCAAACTAATGATGCACATATCTCCACACTACCTTTGCGCAATCATATCAACCATTAGTTCTTCAAAAGAATCATTAAAACTTTAATTTGATCTTTAAGATCAAAAGTATGTCAGAAATTGTCTTCCTGAACAAGCGACTTTGACATAGGTAACTTCTAAGGTTGATTTCTCATAGCATAGATCCCGTTTTGCTAAATGCTTTTAGCCATAGCTTCCTTACCTTCTGACTTAAATTTTGAATGCTCAATCATCAAAAACTTTACACTGTGCATTGAGATCTAAGCAAAACATTGACACAAAAAAGTGTGCGACTCTGAGAGATCTACCCACAGACTTTACATACACATGTTCCTATTGGTCATACTCACAGCATGAAAGGAATTAGACCATGAGACTTTGAACATAGCTTCATTAGCTTCTAAATTAGATGTGTACAAAAGGATTTCTGATCCACATGACCAAACTGAGAGAAATCTACAAAATACTCGTCGCTATTTCCTGAAGATAACTCTCTTCATATCAATATCTATGACACTTGTCTTCTAATGACTCTCTCATGTATTTCTTAACATCATTGACGTATATACATATGGTTCTAGACTTATCCCATGTCTATTACATTACTGCTTATCATCCTAAGGATTATCTATACTCAAATTACAAGAATTTCCAACTGTAATGTACATATGTATACAAGCTTCACTTCTGAGATCTCTTCACTTTCTCAAATGACTTCTTGAAGTTCAATCTGATCATAGAATTGCTTCAAGCTCTTTGTAATCATCAATTTGTGATTGTTTTGTTCCAACAGCTCCCCCTCAATCACTAATTGTGATTATTCCAGTCTTCTTCACTCCTGCCATCTCTTTGAATCTCTGTAACTTAGGTCCATCCAAGCTTTTTGTTAACATATCTGCAACTTGATCTTTTGTGGGTTTAGGATGCTATATGCTTAGTCCTAGGATGAAAAATAGGGTTAGTTGCCAAATATAATGAACTCATATTGTCTCCAAAAATAATTGGAGTACTTTGATCAGTTCCAAAACTCTTCAACAAGGTCTTTAACCATATCACTTCCTTTGCAGCCTCTACCATTCCTTTATACTCAGCTTCTATGGATGACAAAGCAACTGTATGTTGCTTCTTTGAGCACCAAGAAACTAATTTATCTCCGATACGACAGAGATACCCATGAGTAGACCTTCTATTATCTGAATCACCTGCCCAATCTGCATCACTAAACACTTTGATTCTTGTATCAGAAGTAAATCCATAATACAAACCTTCACTTAGGGTTCCTTTGATATATCTGAGTACCCTTTGAGCTGCAATCCAATGAGTCTTCTTTGGAAAATGCATAAATTGTGATAACACACCTACTGCATATGATAGATCTAGCCTTGTCAAGGTAGCATAGATTAAACTACCTACCAAACTCTGATATTTCTTCATGTCATTAAACTCTTCACCTCCATACCTGATCAACTTATGATTTACCTCCAATGGTGTTGTTGAAGACTTGCAATCCTCCATGTTGAACTTGACCAGAAGATTCTTCAAGTATCTCTCTTGTGTAACATATACTCCATGTTGAGTATATACAATCTGCATTCCTAAGAAATAAGATAAGTTTCCCAAATCACTTATCTTAAACTCCTTCTCTATTTGTTTCTTAAGATCATTGATTCCTTGAGCATCTGTACCTGTGACAATAATATCATCAACATAAATACACATGTATATGTATCCATTTTCACTTGCCTTCACTAGCAAGCTACTATCTGCCTTTGATGCTTGAAATCCACATTCATTCAAGAACTTAACAAGCCTGTAATTCCATGCTCTTGGGGCCTGCTTCAACCCATACAAAGCTCTCTTGAGCTTACACACATAATCTGATCCAATTAAATCCATGAAGCCTTCTGGTTGCTCAATGTACACTTCATCTGCAATGTATCCATTCAAGAATGCATTCTTCACATCTAATTGTGATAACTTCCATCCTTTACAAGCAGCAATAGCAATCAATGATCTAATTGTAGACATCTTAGCAACAGGACTAAAGGTTTCGTCATAATCTACCCCATAAGTTTGGGCATAACCTTTGACCACAAGTCTAGCCTTGTATCTAGACACTTTACCATCTGCAAACCTTTTTGTTTTATACACCCACTTACATCCAATGACCTTTTGATTCTTTGGTCTTGGCACCAACTCCCATGTTTCATTTTCAAGTAGAGCATCATACTCTTCTTGCATTGCCTTCTCCCAATTTGTTTACCTTTAGCTTCTTCATATGTGATTGGATCCTCTTCTGTCTTCACAATGTAAGCATAATCTTTTGTTGTTAGAAAAGATGTATCATAACTATACTTGATAGGTTGTTTTCTTTCTCTCAAGGATCTTCTGACCTCTGTACTTCTTGAAGTCTCAGCCACATTTGATTCTGGATCAAATCTTGGCCCATCTTCAACATTATCCTGCAATTTACTCTTATAATCAACATCATCAATATCTTCTTCATACACACTTACTTTTGTCTTCCCTTTCCTTTGTATTTCTTTAACATTTGCATACTCATTTGTTGACCCTGTATACCATGTGCTTTGCTCATCAAATGTAACATCTTTGGTAATAAGAAATTGCTTTGTGGATGGACTCCACAATCTGTAACCCATCTATCTATCATCATACCTTATAAACACATACTTCTCTGCTTTGGGTTCTAGCTTATGTCTCAATTGTGAAGGAACATAAGCATATGCTAAACATCCAAATACCTTACAATGATCAAGAGTAGGTTTCTTACCCCACCATGCTTCATAAGGAGTTCTTCCATCCAAAGCTTTACAAGGTAATCTATTTACAAGGTATGTTGCAGTGTTGATAGCTTCTGCCCATAAGTAATTTGGGCAATTCTTTTCCTTCATTATTGCTCTTGCAAACTCTACAAGAGTTCTATTTCTTCTTTCTGCAACTCCATTTTGTTGAGGAGAATACCTGCAAGTTACTTCTCTTTTTATACCTGCATTCCACAAATAATCATCAAACTCTTTAGAGAAATACTCTCCCCCTCCATCTGATCTCAACCTCTTGAGCTTTTGTCCTGTAATCTTTTCTACATAAGCATGATAATGCTTGAATGTCTTGAACACTTCTAATTTTTCCTTGATTACATATAAAGTAATCCATCTAGTTGCATCATCAACAAACAACACATAATATCTGGATCCATTTATGCTATAGTCCCTTGAAGGACCCCAATCAATTCAAGCATATTTGAATACTTATATCCTAATTTATTGTATGAACTTTTGTGTGCTTTACCTAATTGACAAGCTTCACACTTGTACACCATGTGTTGCCCTTCAACATTTGGCAAACCAAACACCACATCATTCCTTGACATTTCCTTTATGGCTCTCTCATTGAAATGACCTAGCCTTTTATGCCATAGGTCTAACTCAGACATCTTTTGACTTCCATAAGTAAATAAAGCATGTCCCACATTAACTTGGACTTTGAGAGTAAACAACCTTCCTTCCTTTTTACTTGCAATGATGTTTCTATATCCCTTATTTGGATCTTGCACATAAACACCATCATTTGTGAATCTGACTTTATATCCCTTCTCCACAATTTGCCCTACACTTATCAAGTTTTTAGGAATAGTAGGAACATAAAGTACCTTGCTCAAAAGTGTACCCATTCTTTGTCTTCATGGATCCAATGCTTTCCACCTTATGCTTGGTGTTGTCACCTGTTTGAACTGTATGTCCATTCACCTTTGCTTCCATATCAGTCATCAATGATATATTGCCACTGAGATGATTGCTACATCCTGAGTCAATATAAAACGCCCTTTGATCTTCTTCTACTGCTTCATGAGTTGCCTTCAAGATAAGATTCATGTCATCCTTCTGATCTGATGCATAATTATAATAATTGTTGTTGTAGGAATGAGATTGAAAACTTCTTCCACCTCCTCTAGCATATGATGTCCTACCACCTCTTCCTTTGAAGTTGCCTCTTTGGTTTCTGCCTCCTCTACCTCTTTGATTGAAGCTCTGGTTATTGCTTCCACCATTTTGATTGTTATACCAACAATCATTTGCCAAATGATTGGTTCTGCCACAAATCTAACAAGCCTTAGTATTGTCTTTGTTCTTACCTCCTCTTCCTTTACCTCTGAAGTTCACCTATCCTTTTGTAAAGTTGGCTTGACTTGAAGTTCCTTCATCATCAGTTGACTGCTTCCCTTTGCCACTTTTCTTGTCCTTGGAGTACATAGCTTGACTTGCACTTCTATCATTGTCTCCCTTAATGTCCTGCTCAAAAGTTAGCATGTGTCCTAACAATTGATTAAGATCAGGAGTAAATTGATCTAGTGACAATTCTATGGACAATATAAAAGGCTTCCACTTCTCATCTCCTCTCAGACCTGTAAGTATTTGCCTTACCAACTTATCCTCTTCAATGTCTTCATCTACTGCTCCCAAGCTATCTGAAATATCCTTCATTCTTGCCACATAATCAGAAATTGATTGTGAACTCTTCTTCTTAAAGGTTGTAAACTCTGCCCATAATGAGGACTTCCTAGACTTGGTTGTGTTTTGGAAATGCTCTTCCAAAGCATTCCACACATCTGTTGCACTTTCTAATCCTCTTATGTGAGGCACAAGATAATTATTTACAGCCATGTAAATGATGCTCCTAGCTTGAGCATCCTTTCTCATCCAATTCTTTAAACCTGCAAGTTCCTCCCTAGTTGGAACACTAGGATCTTCAAACTCAGTCTTTTCTTCTTCTCCTATAATGAATGCCATCAAATCTTTGTTCCTGAGGTGTGCCTCCATCCTCATGGACCAAGTTGGATAGTTCTCCCTATCTAGCTTATCAATCTGCAATCTTTCTCCCATCTTTTGATCTTCTGTGTCTGCAATTACTATGATTTATGATAATAGAGTGTACCTTTGATATGAAGCTTTAGTCCTTCTTGATCCTTTGAATTCGTACTTTGTACTTCTGCAGGTTATCCTCAAGAATTTGTCCTTGTCCACCTTCAATTAGAAGCTAACTGTAATGTACATATGTATACAAGCTTCACTTCTGAGATCTCTTCACTTTCTCAAATGACTACTTGAATTTCAATCTAATCATAGAATTGCTTCAAGCTCTTTCTAATCATCAATTTGTGATTGTTTTGTTCCAACAAGGATGTAGCTTAATTGGGAGATAAGTATTTTCCAAAGTTAATGATTGGTTTCAATATTTGTTTTGCTCTATGCTTTCATGTAGGATGCATTATTATCATTGAAGTATAGAAGTAAACTTCATTCTTGATAATCTTGATGCAAATATTTGAAACCTACATAAAAGAGCATAAAGATATTGAAACACTCATTAAACACAAGCATAGGCATGCATCTACAAAAGAAAGTTGGTGCATTTATCCTTGTCAAAGAATGCTTTTATGCACAAAACATGTTTTCTTCTTGATTTTAAAAGATAGTTAGTGATCAAGTTTATGCACATGAACGCTTACATCTTTTTAAAGAAAAGCTAGCAAGTAGAATGTTTGTGCATGGATGATTGGAAACATGCATTTTCAAGCTCGAGAATTGCTTGATTTAGGTTTGATGCATGAAAGGAGAATGCCAACACGTGCATGCACTCACATGCACTCACATGCATTTGCATGAAAGAACAGACATTTTTATATATATGCATGATTGTTGGTTAAGTAGTTGAATACTTATATTAAGAACTTTTCTGAGGATGAGAAAAGTATGCTTGGTTAAGTTTAAGATAATTAGAGCTTAAAGAAGAAACACATTCTAGTAAAGGAAAAGATTCCAAGATGAATCATTGGGCTAGAAAGAAAATGATTCCAATATGAATCATTGGCTTGGTATTACTTGATTCCTTTGTAGGAATCTAAAAATCCTTGAAAACCAGGAGTTCCCAAACCACTAGTATAGGTACCTAAGTCCAAATAGTGATATAACCTAAAGGTATATCAAAGATTCTTAGCTTTGGAATCTGAGAGGCATCAGTGCATGCTTGGACTTATCTTAGTTGCAAGATCAACTAGACTTGATCAAGCTTGGCCATGATTGTCCAAGAATGTGCGATAGGAACTACTCTATAGATTGTCCAAGTTTTGGCAATAAAATTCCTTTTACAAATTTTTCACTCAGGTTCTATTTATCAAATGGAAAATTGTGAAAAGAGTAAGTTGTTTCAAGTCTAAATAGAGTAAGAAATTCCAAGAATGTAG
>CM035417.1:187389446-187399446 GCA_020310875.1 Ceratopteris richardii | reverse complement strand
AGTGCCTCACCATGCATCCGAGGCAAGGAAACCACCTCGTAGAGCATGAAGATGTTTTCAAGGATTCTATGATCCTTAAAAAAACCAGTGTATGCCAGGTAGATCAAGAACTCAAACATAGGCTCCAATCTCAAATTTAAAGCCTTCGCAAGAATTTTGTAGGCTAAATTGAGAATCCTAATTGTTCACCAATGTCTCATCTCATTAGGATTCCCCCTCCTTAGGGATGAGGAAAATCAGCCTCTTGGAGGGCATCTCAAGTAGACTACCCCCCTCCATGATCTCCTTGAAGGCAAGCCTTAGCCCTTCTTCTATGATCCCCCAATAGTAAATTAAGAAACCATGAAGGAGACCATCCTTGATAGAACATTTTTCTCTCGCAAGCCCACATAAAGCATCAAGAATCTTGTAGCCCAATAACATTCTTAGGAGTCCATTCTGCATCTCATCATTCAGATTTCTTCACATATTTTTCAAAACACATTGTGTGCTCTCTTGACAAGTCTTTGAGAAAGTCTCTTCGGCCAGCAATGTGTGATAAACCTAGTGGCTATATCCCACATCTCAACATGCTCAAACTTAATCAGAACATCTATCTTGCATAGCTCATAGACCCACTCTAAGAGTGCCATAGGTGAGTAGCACAGAAGAACTCACTTGAAACTCTATCCCCTAGTTATGTCCACTAAGAGGCACGTCTCTGATGGAAAAGCCTAGAGTGTTAGTCCTTGAGAACATAAAGCTTCTACTAGGCACATAAAATTTGTGCATCCACCCAATCACTATTGGGATGCCTCTCAAGGATGAACTAGAAGGTGGCCACCTCTTGGTGAAGGCATCACTCAGTCTCCTAAAGCTCAGCAAACCATTGACTACTCATCTTATGCAAGAAAACACTAATCTACTAAAGTCCATCAAATAATGATCCGGCTCTGATTCCAACGTCCCTTTGAAGTAGGTTCCATATCACAAAAATATGATCAGGCAAGCTCTCTTCATGCTAAATGTTCTCAAGAATATGCATAATAGAAGAACCCTGATCATGACTCTCCCTTCAAGAAAAAACGATAGGGATGTGATGCGACATGCAAGAGTCTACCACAATACCAGTCATACCCCCACAATCTACCAAGTCATCATTCACATACATCCGATCAATTGAAGAGGGATTCATCCCACAAATGCTATTGTCTGAGCCCAAAAAAAGGAGACTATCTCTTTGGCAAATCCCTCAAGATGTCATACATCATGAAGCCTCAAGAGTAGGCAAAGCCTCTCCCATGCAAGTAACCAAATCCCATGAACCATGATCTGGCTACCAACTTCCTTGTCCTTTGGTGCCTCAATCATGTTGAAGTCACCAACAATACACCATGCATCTGCACTAAGCACTACATTGGTAATCTGAGATCAAAACATAGCTCGTGCACTTTGATGGTTTTGAGCATAAAAGATGCAAAAAGCCATGCCTTAGGCCTCTCCACTGAATGATCATCCAACTAACCCTACCAAGCACAATATCTCCCCTATCAACATTGAAGTTTGCAATGGATCCCCAATCGACATACATAAACCATTCTAGGAACCATTATCCCCATAGTTAGCAGACCAAAAGACCTCTCTATGTCTTTGTAAAAGCTATCAAGAGTGTCGACTATGTCCCAAAGAAAGATGGTGCTCTTGACGCATGAGAATATTGATAAGACCACCTATTAGGAAATAGTGGAGCTTTTGTCTTAGAGGAGATCTATAATGCATGAATTTTGGGCCTCCCAGCCCTTGAACATTCCATGAGAGGATTCTCATGGAGATTGATTGAACTAGGAGACTACAACAACAACAAAATGGGCCATCTTTAAGGTTGGCTTGGATGGGGAATAATTTGATTCCAAGCATCCTCCACAAGATGCCAACAGCTCCATAACATCCTGACAATGGCTAAACCAAGGAAACTCACTCAGAGCTCTCTCTTGAGTGTGCATCTCTGAATGTACATACATATAGCAGAGGGCAATGCTGATATCCACAATCATGCACATATGACCTATCTCTCATGTGAGCCATAAATAAACATGAATTGAGTTGTATCCCATGATGTAATAAATAAAGTTTTGTAATCAAGCTGCCCAAGGTGATGTGAGAACTCAATCATGTGTGCTTATACAAAGTCCATCTCCTCCCTCGAATTCCAATGAGACTCTAAAGCTCCACACAAGGGGAAGGAGAAAGCAACTTTTGAATCCAAAGCTCTCATCCCAATAGAATCAAGGGCCATTTCATGGACTCAAATGTTGGAATGTGATATGCTCTCCTCCTGAGCATGAAAAAACCTTAAGAAATCATAGCCGAATCCTTCCCTATTAAAATGATAGTCAAAACTCACTAGGATGGGAGTAATAACTATCATGGGTGAAGTACCAACGCTAAGTAGAGTTTCTAGGGGACAACCGTCCCTCATGAGCTACTCAACTCACCAAGAAGTCACTAGGTAGTGATTGCCAAATGCTAGGAGTCACAAAATGTGTTGGAACAAAGCAATCCCAAATTGATGATTATAAAGAGCTTGAAGCAAGTCAAGGATCAGAATGAAGTCAAAGAAGTCATTGGAGATAGTGAAGAGATCTCAGGAATATAGCTTGTACACATATTTACATTATTAGTTGAGAATTCTTGTAAAATGGATATAGATGATCCTCAGGATGATAAGAAATATGTAATAGATGCGGGATGAGTCTAGAATCATATAAGTTAATCCTGTAAAGAAATAAGTGTGAGAGTCATTAGATGACAAGTGTCTAAGAGATAGATGTGTAGAGAGTCATCTTTAGAAGTTAGCATCGATTCTTTCTCTGATTTCTCTCAGCCTGATCATGTGGATCAGGAAATCTTTTGTACACATCTAATCTAGAAGCTAATGAAGCTATGTTCAAAGTTTCATGGTTTAATTGCTTTCATACTATGAGTATGATCAATAGGAACATGTATATGTAAAGTCTGCAGGTAGACCTCTCAGAGTTGCACATTTTTTCATGTCAATGTTTTGCTTAGATCTCAGTGCACAGTGTAAAGTTTTTGATGAATGAGCATTCAAAGTCTAAGTTTGAAGGTAAGGAAGCTATGGCTAAAAGCATTTAGAAAAACGGGACTCGTGCTCTGAGAAATTAACCTCAGAAGTTGACTATGTCAAAGTCCCTTGTTCAAGAAGACAGTTTTTGACATACTTTTGATCTTAATGATCAAATCAACGTTTTAATGATTCTTTTGAAGGAATAATGGTTGATATGATTGCACAAAGATACCTTGGAGGTATGTATAAGATTGAAGAAATCTAAAGATTTGTGTAGGTAATGAAGTCAATCTTTGAAGTAGGCTTCTTGAAGAAGAAAACAAATTTCACTGAGAGAAGTGATAGTGGTAGACTTCATAAATTAAGGTAATATTTGTGTAAAGTTTGGTCTAGAGCAAGCCTTCAACCACACCATTAGAGGTAAATCATAAATTGAGTAGATATGGAGGTGAAGAATTTAATGACATGAAGAAATATCAGAGTTTGGTAGGTAGTTTGATCTATGCTACCTTGACAAGACAAGACCTATGATATGCAGTACGTGTGTTATCACAATTTATGCATTGTCCAAAGAAAACTCATAGGATTGCAGCTCAAAGGGTACTTAGATATATAAAGGGAACTCTGAGTGAAGGTTTGTATTATGATTTTACTTATGATACAAGAATCAATAAAGGAATGGTAGAGGCTGCAAAAGAAGTGATATGGTTAAAGACCTTGTTGAAGAGCTTTGGGACTCATAAGAGTACTCCGATTATTTTTGGAGACAATATGAGTTCATTATATTTGGCAGCTAATCCTATTTTTTAGGCCACGACTAAACACATAGAGATTCAGTATCATTTCTTGAGAGAAAAGGTACTTGATAAAGAGATTGAAGTATTGTATACTCCAACAAAAGAGCAAGTTGCAGATATGTTGACAAAAAGCTTAGATGGACCTAAGTTACAGAAGTTCAAAGAGATGGCAGGAATAAAGAAGAATGGAATAATCACAATTAGTGATTGAGGGGGAGATGTTGGAACAAAGAAATTCCAAATTGATGATTATAAAGAGCTTGACGCAAGTCAAGGATCAGAACGAATTCAAAGAAGTCATTGGAGATAGTGAAGAGATCTCAGAAATATAGCTTCTACACATATGTACATTATTAGTTGAGAATTCTTGTAAAATGGATATAGATGATCCTTAGGATGATAAGGAATATGTAATAGACACAAGATGAGTCTAGAATCATATGTTATGATGTCAATGATGTAAAGAAATAAGTGTGAGAGTCATTAGATGACAATTGTCTAAGAGATAGATGTGTAGAGAGTCATCTTTAGAAGTTAGCATCGAGTCTTTCTCTGATTTCTCTCTGCCTGATCATGTGAATCAGGAAATCTTTTGTAAACATCTAATCTGGAAACTAATGAAGCTATGTTAAAAGTTTCATGGTTTAATTCCTTTCATACTATGAGTATGATCGATAGGAACATGTATATGTAAAGTCTGCAGGTAGACCTCTCAGAGTCGCACATTTTTTTGTGTCAATGTTTTGCTTAGATCTCAATGCAGAGTGTAAATTTTCTGATGACTGAGCATTCAAAATCTAAGTTAGAAGGTAAGGAAGCTATGGCTAAAATCATTTAGCAAAATGGGACTTGTGCTGTGAGAAATCAAACTTAGAAGTTGACTATGTCAAAGTCGCTTGTTCAAGAAGACAGTTTTTGACATAATTTTGATCTTAATGATCAAATCAAAGTTTTAATGATTCTTTTGAAGGACTAATGGTTGATATGATTGTGGAAAGATAGCATGGAGGTATGTATATCATTAGATTCAAGAAATCTGAAGATATGTGCAGGTAATGAAGTCAATCTTTGAAGCAGACTTCTTGAAGAAGAAAACAATTTTCACTCATAGAAGTGATAGTGGAAGACTTGATAAATTAAGGCAATATTTGTGTAAATTTTGGTCTATAACTGATATAGAGGTGCTCTTAAATCAGTAGATCAAGCCTTTGGATATTTAGAGGTCTCTAACAAAATCTGGAGAACGTGTAGGCTTTAGTGTGGAAATAGACACAGTTGGGATCAAAAGTGGTGTGAGAGGTGAAGTTGAGTGTTCCACAACCATCTCAGCCTAGGGGCCCATTTTTGCTCCTCTTGCATCACACAAAAGTAGTTCTCAGTGAGAACATATACTTAGCAGACGATTGATCTCTACCATTAGACCATTTGTTATCGCCACCCTAACTATTGCTAGTCTGTGGAAAACAACAAAGGGTCTGTTGGAGCTGTCCGAGCTGTAGTGGTCTATTATCTAGCACCCCCTCCCCAATTGTGGAGTTTGGCTCATTAAATATAAGGGGAAAGGGGCTACTATGATTTGTATGGGGAACATTGATGGTGTGCTTGATGACTCTAGCATTTGCCCTAAAGCTAGGACTGCATGGGGCATGCTTTTGCAAGATGGCCAACCTTATGACAAGAAAATCACTTATCCAGGAGGCTAGAGTACTTGACCCTCTAAACTAAGCAATCCCTAGATAATATAGTGAGCTCAATCTTGGAAGGGGTCCATGCACAATGGGCAATGAGATCCCGCATGGAAGATAGGCATGCTAGCTTGGCTGCTAGAGAAGCAATTGTTTGTAGAGTCTCTAGATAGGTACCTAGGGACCCACCAATCTATGGAAAGAGGGGTAGTGTAAGAGAACAAGGATTATGACCACCACCATGTGCTAGTGAGATGACTCTCCTCCTAACCAAATGCCTATATATATAGCTCTATCTAGGGAATTGCCTTCTTGGGTAGGTAGATACTAACCATCCAAGTGTCAGCCATGTAACTACATGTGGGCCAAGTGTCCCAGTTAACTCGAGTTAACTCAAGTGGATGCTTCTAGAAGTTTCTAGAGTTCTTTGGGCAAAACACTCTCCCCATGTACTCCATGGGGATTGAACCCAAGACCTCCTCCTTCACATCCTTGAGACTTAACCACTAAGCTAAGTGGATCACTTGTTCACAAGACCACAAGACCTCCTAGTAAGCCTAAACTAGAGATCTTTCGTCATACACACGGATGACCAAACGGAGTCCAATTTCAGATCTGTTTGAACCAGCCGGACCCTTGGATCATAAACTTACTTTATTACATTCTTCCACCCTTGCAAAAATATTTTCGTCCTCAAAAATAGAGCTATATATTGTTTGGATAGATGGATGGACACTCCAAGAAATGAGTAGGTACTGCCTAATCCTGCTTTGTACCAGCCCTTTGTAGCTTCAGAGTTGAGTTGTAGGCCCTCTTAACTTGACACTAAATAAGTGCCTATGTACTTTGGAAATGATGTAAGAAAAGATTGAATTAAAACAAACTACTTCCAAATAGAGGGATCAAAGAAAACCTTCTATTTTTTATCACACACCTACTGCTTGTTATGCTCAGTGCTCCTAGTACAGTAGGAATTAGAAAAATTCCTTTTACAAGTATCAAACTAGCTTAGTAAGCTAATGATTCCAAGTGAAATCACTTGAAATGATGCATTATACATAGAGCAATCAATTTAGCAATTGAATCATTACCCCCGATTTTTTTGGACCTCTATAGAGTTTGACCAGTGAGTGCTTCGATGTGCTTTTCTCCAAATTGGTTGAATGGATTTCCTTCAAAATTTGTGAGGATGTAGATAACTTGGAACTGACTCCAAAAAGCTTTAGATCATTGAAAATAATGGAGAATTGACTGAGGTATGAGCAACACAAGTTGACAGATATAAATGACTATAACAGAGAGACCATAGATGAACAATGTAGATGTATTGTATTAATGAACAGTTTTGTACAAGATCATAGGCTTGACAATCATAGCCTAATTATGGAGAGTAGTGTAGGCTACAATGTAGACCTCATAATCTTACAAAATGGCAATGGAGAACTCGGGGATTGAGACTTCTACACGTGACTTTTCAGGTCATTTTTTTTTGTGCCATATTCAAATTTGAATTTGAATTCAACTTTTGGATCTCTCTAAAAGTACTCCTTCAATCTAGGAAATATTCCCTCAATGAAGTCATTACTTTTCTATCTAGCAATTCCATGAGTTTCGGGTAGGTGATTACAAATATTCTCTTAAGTCAAAAAATGACTTTTACAAATGGTAAAGATAAAACTCTTCCTAGAAATGGTTTCCATGGAGCTTCATATGTTTATAAACTTCAAGCCAAATGTATGGGCTTGGACTTTGCACCAACAGCTCTCCCTCAAGCCAAACATTTTGACTTGTTCTTCATCTTCAATATTCATGAATGTCCTGCAATCCAATCATTGACTTAAACATGCAAAGCTTTGTACCATCTAATGCTTAGTCAATAAATCTGCACATTGCATATTAGTTGATACATATGCCAATTGAATATCCTTTCTCAATAGCTTCTCTCTCAAATAATGATAGTGGACCTCTATAGGATTGGTCCTAACATGATAAATGGGATCAGCTGCAAGATGTAGTGAGTTGGTATTATCTCCAAAGATCATTGGAGATGTAGTATGCAAACCCAAATCTGTGTATAATAATCTGATCCCTATGGCCTCTTGAGTAGCATTTTCCAATCCTCTATACTCTACCTCTATAGAAGATAAAGCAACAATAGGTTGCTTCTTTGAAGATCATGATATAGGTTTATTACCTCCAAAGGATAGGTATCCTGAGGTACTCCTTCTATCATATTTGCATCATGCCCAATCTGCATCGGAATATATCTTGATGTCCAAGTCTGATGTATAAGGGAAATACAATCCATGATTCTGAGTACCCTTAAGGTACTTCAAAATCCTTTTGGCAGCCTCCAAGTGAGGTGCCCTAGGCTTGTGCATAAACTGACTTAGAACACTTACTCCATAAGCAATATCAATCCTTGTCAATGTAGCATAGTTCAAACTTCCGACTATGCTTTGGTAACCTGCAATGTTCTTAGGTACATCACCTTCATGAGCACTTAATTTTAGGTTTACCTCCATTGTAGTACTTGCAACTTTGGCATCCTGCAAATGAAACTTCTTTAACATATTCTGTATATACTTTCTCTGAGTAATATAAATTCTAGAGTTAGTATAGACTAACTCAAGTCCTAGAAAGTATTTTAGTGATCTAAGGTCACTAATTTTGAACTCCTTCATCATCTCATTTTTCATCTGCTTGATGCTATTAGCATCATTACCTGTAAGTATGATATCATCAACATATACACATAGGTATATTACTTCTAAATTACTTCTCTTGATGAACAGAGAAGTATCTGCTTTACTCATGACAAAACCTTGATCCTGAAGGTATGTAGTCAACCTATGGTTCCATGCCCTAGGTGCCTGCTTCAATCCATAAAGAGCTTTGTTCAATTTACATACATATGTTACCTAGTTCGGGTCCTCATAGCCAGGAGGTTGAAACATGTACACCTCTTCTAAAATGGAGCCATTTAGAAATGCATTTTTTACATCCAACTGATACATGTTCCAATTTTTTGATGCAGCCCCACTTACCAATACCCTGATGGTTGGCTTTTGGCCACAGGTGAATAAGTTTCTTCATAATCAACTCCTTGGGTTTGTGCAAAACCCTTAGCCACAGGTCTAGCTTTGTACCTGCTTATTGATCCATCAGAATTCCTTTTGATCTTATAGATCCATCTAGAACCAATTACCTTCATAGACTCCTTCTTTGGTACTAGTTCCCAAGTATCACTCTCCTTGAGTGCTTCAATTTCCTCATCCATAGCTTCCTTCCATTCTGCCTTGGTCTTTGCCTCTTCATATGATGGTGGTTCTTCAAATGACAAGTCTTTTGCAAGCTAAACAGAGTGCTTAGTAACTAGGGAAGTGTCATACCCATATCTAATGGTTTCTTGCTTTCCCTTTGTGATCTTCTGATTGCTTGGTTGGATGATTCAGGTATATCCTCCAACTTCTTCATCTTGACTTTGCCTTTAGACTTCCATGCCTTGAACTCTTCTAAGTTGATGATGTCCTCATCATCTGAATTGATATCTTCATTCTGAGTAGGCTTCTCCTTAGTGAGGCTTGGAAACTCCTCTTCCAAGTCATAAGGTAGTTTTACTTTCCTGCATTCACTATCAAACCAAGAGTCATTCTCATCAAAGACAACATCTCTACTGACCATGAATCCTTTGTTTGAAGGGTTGTAGAACCTGTATCCTTTCTGATTCAAGTCATACCCTATGAATATGCACTTCTCTACCTTCGGGTCTAGCTTACCTCTTATCTGAGAAGGAATGCACATAACCTCCACATCCAAAGATCTTGCAATGATCAAGTGAAGGCCTTCTACCATGCCATGCTTCATATGGGGTCATCCCATCAAGACATTTGGATGGAAACCTCTTTGCAAGATAACTGGCAGTAGAAACACTCTCTGCCCACAAGTAATTAGGTATTTTTTTCTCATTTAACATTGATCTAGCTGTTTCAAGTAATCTATTTCTCCTTTTTGCCACCCCATTTTGCTTAGGGGTATACCTTGTTGTGATTTCTCTTTTGATTCCTCTTTCCTGCAAGAATATATCAAACTCATTTGTGAAGTACTCACCTCCTCCATCCGACCCTAGTCTCTTTAGGTTTCTCCCTGTTTGCTTATCAACAAGTGCAAGATACTTTTTAAAGCAACTAAATACTTCATCTTTGTGCTTCCTAAAGTACAATACAGTCCACCTACTGTAATCATCAATGAAAGATACATAATACCTTGATCCAAAAATTGAGGGATCCTTACTTGGTCCCCATACATCTATATGGACAAGCTCTAGGTAGTCCTCATGCATGTAGCCTTTCCTTGAGAAGGGTAACCTGTGAGATTTTCCAAACTGACAAGCACCACATTTATAAATCATGTGTTGCTTGGATACATTAGGTATCCCAAGCACACATTGG
>CM035417.1:187329446-187376946 GCA_020310875.1 Ceratopteris richardii | reverse complement strand
TACTCACCAAATTGACCCTCAAACCTTTTCTTCAAAAGTCTTCTTCAAAATTGAATTTGACTTTCCTTTGAAAGATCTGAACTTGCTAAATATGAACCATAATACTTGAGAAAATATGCAAACTAGATATCCAATAGTGTTTCCATCAAGCAATCACTGCTTGACAATAAATATAGCATGAACTGTCTCTGAACCTGCTATCTCCTGTCTTCAAAAACCTGAAAACATACAGTAGGATCCATATATTTGCATTTACCTTCCAAAAAGGTTTGTCAACGTACTTCTGCTGTGTCATGTAGACACACTAAACAAAATCAAGAACTGAATCCTGGAACCTATGTTTGACAACTCACAACTTAGTGTATTATGAACACTGCTGGTTCATCACTGACTGTACTCAAGTCAACTCAACTCAACTCAATTGAAATCAACTGAAATCAACTCATGAGTCTCATCAAAAAATCATATCTATGATGTCATCATGTCATCATCCTTGTTCTATTTGTAAGTCTTTCATACCTCTTTCCTTTAGAATATGGTATAAACATATATGTGTGCACTTTTCAAACATACCTTTCTAAAATACCAAGATTCTCTTAAATAGAACTCTGGAACCTTCTCCTGAACAAGAACACCTAGTAGGAACTTTCTCCAAACATTCTTTTTCTTCCTTCTTCTTTCAAAGCTGGAACATAAAGAGCACTTGACAAAGGAAATATAGGAATACTTGAAATAGGAATACATGTAGGTATGACTCTGTATTCTTTTATATATGGCTGAAAAAAGTCTTTATGTTTCATCACCCCCTGGATGACTTAACACTAGTATCCAGTATTCTTCAAATTATATCATACTTTATGAAATCTGTTGATGTGTAAAACACCACAAGAAATGAATTAATGTGACACTAGAACACCTCTATGGTCACCATTAACTCATTGCCACTCCAAACTTTGAGAAATGATAGCCTAAAGTGAGAACTTTGCTTCTACAGAAATTCCTAGTCACTGAAATGACACACCTTTAGTATTTTGCTAATTTCTCTTAGATCAAATACTATTTCTCCAAGATATTTTATAGGCTGAAACTAGAAGAGTAGAGCTTTCCAACAAGCTATCATATGCCTAAAACGGATCTCTAGGACTCAAGTTATGGCCTTCACAAGATGACCCTATATGACTTGCTAAAACTAGAAATCTTGCCTTCTTTAGTAAATTTCAGTGTCTAAAAATAAAAATTCGATGCCTAGCATCGAATTTCAGCCAAGGTCAATGCCGGGCATCGACTTTGAGCTTTATTAGCCTCTTTTTCTGCACCAAAAATTGCCACTTTTACACACATGAAGAAGATCACTTGTATGCTAGAAGTCGATGCCAGGCATCGACTTTATGCTAAAACTCGATGCCAGGCATCGAGTTGCTCTACAAACCTCATGATTTTAAAAGATTCAACAACAGGTACCACACACAGAGAATGAAAATAATGACTTATCAGCCAAGATTCGATGCCAAGCATCGACTTGCTTGAAAAACTTGAACTTTTAACTTCATCACACAGTAGGCAAGCGTGGAGATGATGGAGAGAGTCTCATACACAGAACTTTACTCAGTTCTTTCTCATAGCTATGAAAACTCAGAAGTTTTACAGATGCTTTCTCACTCAGAGAAGCCCAACTATACTCAATCGTATAAAATGAACTCCTTCTCTCTTTCTATCACTCTCTTCCACTTCTTCTCTCTCTCCGCGTCAGTTAATACAAACTAACTTATATAGATTTTCGCATTCTCGTGACTTTTTAAAATACTTCTAGAACTAAAGTGAACTAACTTTACAAGTATAATACACTTGTGAATTTGTCCCTTCACATAGGCATGTGGTTTTCTTCTAAAGCTTTGACCCTCAAATATATGTCCAATTAGTGAGTGTTTCTCCAACAGCTCCCCCTCAATCACTAATTGACATTCCCTCTTTCTTCATATCATCTTCTTTTCTTTTACTCCTGCCATGCTTTTGAATCTGCTGGTCTTCACACCATCCAAGCTCTTTGTCATTATGTCCGCTAACTTATCTTTAGTAGAAATGTACTCCACTTCAATCTCCTTCTCCATTACCTTTTCTCTGAGAAAATGATACTGTATCTCTATGTGCTACTTGTGTCTAATTTCTCTGTACTAAATATCTTTCTCAAAGGATATATATTCAGAGAGCTATTAGTCCGAGAGTGAAGCTCAGTTCTTCAGCATACCTGTGTGGACAGATGTTTGTCCAAGTGCTGGACATACAAGGGCTCACTACACACTTTCGTTGCGCATAGGAGAACTCATTCTCAACAGTTGGTATCAGAGCAAACTTGGTGTTGAAGCTTCATCAACAGAGCTGGAGATAAAGAAAACCAAAAGAGGAGCTATAAAACAAGGAGGAGCTTCACAAACGCAAGAGCAAAAGGACTATAACTATTCGAGGTAACTCTCAAAGTCTTTGATACTCTTCAATGGCTGACTTGGGTCAACAAGTAGAGAAGTTGGACAAGGATAACTATCCCGTGTGGAGGTTTAGAATGACCAACTACCTAATGGGCAAAGGCTTATGGGGTATTGTGAGCGGCGATGATGCTCAACCTCAAATCAATCAAGCTATGGCCACCGAAATCCAAAGGAGGCAAGCAAAAGAATGGGAGGAGAGGAATAGGAGAGTCATGTTCCTCATTTCGCAAGTCATTACTAATGCCATGGTAGGTCATATTCAACATTTAGAGAAAGCTAAGGATGCTTGGGAAGCTCTTGAAAGGATGTATTCAACAAATACCAAAGCTAGGAAACTTCAACTCAAGAATGAGTTGAACACAATCAAGGAAAGTTCGAGTCAATCCATAGCTGAATATACTTTGAAGATTAAGGAGCTAAGCGATGCTTTAGCTTCTATTGGGACAACGGTTGAAGACGAAGATCTTGTGTGTTATACTCTCAATGGCTTGAGAGATGATGAAAGATGGAAGCCTTTTATAACTTCCATTAACTTGAAAGATGTATATCCAAGTTTTGAACAACTAATCCCTCATCTTGTCACAGAAGAGCTTAGCTTTGGTGGTCTCAAAGGAAAGGACAGCCACAACCAAATGTTATATGCAGGCCGAGGTAAAGGAAGAAATTCAAGAGGAGGCTCAAGAGGAAAAGGAAGAGGTTATAACCACTCCAACTACAACCAAAACAGTTCGGAAGACAACAAGGATGCATCAAATGCCAACGCACAAGGAAGAGGTCGAGGTAGAAGTAGAGGAAGAGGCCGAAGCTCCTACAATTCTCATAAAGGTATAACATGCTATCATTGTGGTGAAGTAGGACACTATGCTAGTGATTGTTGTCTGAAGAATGGAAGACAAAATGGAGGCAATCAAATGAACCAAAGCAACTATGCAAGCACCTCAAGTGAAGGAAGCAAGGACACACTACTTGCAATGAGACATGAGTATAGAAGCTCTTGTGAAGATGACAAAAAATGGTACATTGATTCAGGTTGTAGTAACCATATGTCATGCCAAGGAAGTTTGTTCACTAATCTACAAGTACCAAGTGGCAAAGGATGTGTTGAAACAGGTGATGATACTCAACACATGATTGCACACATTGGAGATATAAGGCTTGGAGATACAAGTAGAGCAAAGGTACTATCTAATGTTCTTCATGTTCCTACAATTTCAAAGAACTTGATTTCAGTAGGACAAATGGTAGAGAAGGGTTATCATGTCATATTCAATGAGAATGGGTGCTTCATAAAGAATCCAAAGGAAGGCTTCAAGGTCATTGCTCGAGGTAGAAGAGAAGGAAGGATGTTCACTTTGGATGTCCAACATCCACATGGAAAGGTCATGTACATTCAATGTGGGACCAAGAAGATTTCAGAGCTGGACTTATGGCACAAAAGAATAGGACACATCAACATTCCAAAGCTGAAGGACATGAGCAAACATGAAGTGGTAAGAGGTCTTCCAAAATTTAATAGCATTGGACTACATGAGTTATGTGAAGCTTGTCAACTAGGAAAGCAAACGAGGCAACCATTCAAGAGGAGCAATTATGTGGCTCCAAATCTCTTGGACTTGATACATACGGATGTATGGGGACCAACTCAAGAGGCATCAATGGCTGGTAATACGTTTTTTGTCACCTTCATTGATGATCACTCAAGAAAGGTATGGCTGTTTTGTATGAAGTAAAAATCAGAGGTGTTTTCTATATTCAAAAGATTCAAAGTTGAAGTTGAAAAGGAAACAGGAAGGTCTATCAAAACCTTAAGGTCCGATGGTGGAGGAGAATACTTCTCCAAAGAATTTTCAGATTTTCTACAAGAGAACGGAATCAAAAGGCAATTCACTTGTAGGTACACACCACAACAAAATGGAGTAGCTGAGAGGAAAAATAGGCAAATTGCTGAAATTGCAAGATGCATGCTCAACGAGATGAAGGTACCATTGTACTATTGGGCTGAAGCTACCACAACCGCCATTTACTTGATGAATAGGTGCACAACATCAGGAATACATCACTTGACTCCAGAAGAGGTATATTCCGGTAAGAAACCTGATCTTACACACCTCAAAGTGTTTGGATGTGTTTGCTTTGTTCACATTCCACAAGAAGTTAGAACAAAGATGGAACCAAGGTCAGAAAAATGCATTTTCATCGGCTACTCAACGGAGCAAAAAGGATACAAGTGTTACAACCCTAGAACAAAGGAATTAAGAGTCTCGCGAGATGTGGTCTTTGATGAACTAAGACCATGGTATGAAGATAAAGGAAAGGAAAAGATTCTTGAAGAAGATTGTGATGATTATGCAGGAACAAATCAAAGAGAAGTTCAACAATCAAGCACAAAGGCTTCAGGTCCAGAGGCATCTACATCAAATGAAGAATGTTCAACATGGAGGGGGAGTCATTCTTTGTCTCCAAATTCAGCTCATAGTAGAGCCAAAGAGGCAAGTGCTACTCCAAACAGTGAGGAAGATGCACGTGAAGAAGAATATGAAGAGGTGATCACTCCGATGGTAAAGTTGAATAGGTTAAAGAAGCAACTTTCTAAAGGCAATGAAAGAAGATCTTCAAGGACAAGGTATCCAACTCAAAGGTTGAGTTATGATAGTTTTATGGCGACACATTTTGCATACATGATGCAGGTTATCAAAGACAAAGAGCCTGAGACATATGAAGAAGCTTGTACACAAAAGGAATGGAGGCAAGCTATGAAAGAGGAGATCAAAGCTCTCAAAGATAATCACACATGGGAGCTAGTGCCAAAGAAAGAAGGTATGAAGATTGTTCCAAACAAATGGGTGTTTAAAGTAAAGAGGAATGCTGATGGTTCTCTAGCTAGATATAAAGCTAGATTAGTTGCCAAAGGATTTAAACAAACAGAAGGTATAGATTATGATGAAGTTTTCAGCCCTGTTGCAAAGATGGGAACTATCCGAACCTTAATAGCAATTGGTGCTTCAAGGAGATGGCCATTATATCAACTCGACATCAAAAATGCCTTTCTCAATGGAGAACTACAAGAAGAGGTATACATGAGTCAACCGGTTGGATTTGAAGATGAAAACCATCCAGATTTTGTTTGCAGGTTGAAGAAGGCACTTTATGGCTTGAAGCAAGCACCAAGAGCATGGAATCAAAGATTGGTAGAGTATCTAACTAAGTGTGGATACAACCCAAGTAGTGCAGATCCTTCATTGTACATGAGGAAGGAAGAAAATAGAGAGGTATATATTTGCATATATGTTGATGACCTCATCATAACAGGAAATGATGTTATAGGGATTAAAGATATCAAAAGGAAGCTTGGTAAAGAGTTTAAAATTTCAGATCTTGGAGAGTTGAAATATTTTTTAGGAATTGAAGTTGTTTATGGAAAGAGTGGCATCTACTTGATGCAAAGGAAGTACTTGTTGGATGTTCTTTTCAGATTTGGAATGAGTGAATGCAAACCACTCACTCAACCCATGGACACAAATACAAAGCTTTGTTCAAATGATGGAGAACCATTGGAAGATGTTACGACATACAGAAGCATTGTAGGATCATTGATCTATGCAAACATTACAAGACCTGATTTATCTTATGTTGTCGGTGTACTTTCTCAGTTTATGCAAGCCCCGACAAGTGAACACTTAAATTCAGCCAAGAGAGTGTTAAGATACATAAAGCATACAGTTAATCATGCTTTGTTTTATAAGTTTGATGAAGAACTGCAGGTCAAAGGCTTTAGTGATGCTGATTGGGCAGGCTCAAAGGAAGATAGAAGATCAACCTCAGGTTATGTGTTCATGATAGGAAGCAAACCTATCACGTGGAGCTCAAAGAAACAATCAACTGTTGCACTTTCATCCATGGAGGATGAATATAGAGGACTAGCATTTGCCACATGTGAAGCAATGTGGATTAAAAATCTTTTGGCTGATCTTGGAGTGCAAGTTGGAACCATCCCTATATATGGTGATAACATGTCAAGTATCTACTTGGCAAGCAATCCTATGTTTCATGCAAGGAGCAAGCACATAGAGGTCCACTACCACAATGTAAGGGAGAAGGTGCTAAGCAAAGATGTGGAGGTAAAGTTCATCAGAACCAAAGAGCAGGTTGCAGATATGTTTACAAAGTTCTTGGATGCTTCTAAACTCAAAGGCTTCAAGGACACGATAAATTTGAAGGACATGGACGAAGATAACTCCCAAATGAGCTTGAGGGGGAGTGTTGAAGATAAATGTACAAGCTCATTTTCATACGAGCCATGCTTGGATAAATTTACCAAATATAAAGATAAAGAAAAAGTGGAGGAAAAAAGGAAAAAATAATAAAAGAAAAAGTCTAGTCAAAATTCATGATGAGTAAGAGATACAATATCTTGCCTTGTAGTTAGTAGCATGTAGTGGAGAAAGTGGTGAGTTAAGAAGAAGGCACAAACTTCTTCACATGCTCATTGGTTATAAAAGTGAAGTGGGAGCACATTCAAAACAAGGAGAGAAAGAGGCAAGAGCTCCCAGTAGTCGGATCTAGCCATTTTGTCTTTTTGGCTTTCCCTTAGACTCCTTCCAGCCGCACGTCAGTTTGTACATAGCTCTATTGCAGAGCTCATATCTCAGTGCATATGTAACCATTTTGTGCATTTAAGCACTCATTGGAAAGCTTATCTCGTGTACTTTCTGCATATCTCTTTGAAAGCTTATGTAGTCTGTGAGATATCAGTGAAATAGTGAAGTCCAGTTTTTCAGTATACCTGTGTAGATAGGTAGTCTATTTTGGTCGGTTAAATTTCCTGACCAAAACATATCCAAATTGCATGATTTTTGTCTTGTTGGAAAGATCCTGGCATCTACTTTCACTGTCTCAAATATCTCATTGAGATCATTTATATTCTGTGAGATATCTGTCAGATAGTAAAGTCTAGTTTTATAGTGTACTTATGTGTGCAGGTGGTCTATCTTGGTGAGTTGAGTTTCCTGATCAAAACTCATCCAAATTACTTGATTTTTATCTTTTTGGAAAGCTGCTTATGTCTAATTTCTTTGTACTAAATATCTTTCTCAAAGGATATATATTCAGAGAGCTATGAGTCCGAGAGTGAAGCTCAGTTCTTCAGCATACCTGTGTGGACAGATGTTTGTCCAAGTGCTGGACATACAAGGGCTCACTACACACTTCCGTTGCGCATAGGAGAACTCATTCTCCACATTGTTCTCCTCCAGTGCATTGAACTCTTCCTTCATTGCTTCTTCCCATTGTTTCTTACCTTTAGCTTCATCATAGTTCTGAGGTTCTTCATCATCTTTGACCATATATGCATAGTTCTTCTGAGTTATGTAAGAAGTATCATAAGAATACCTTTCTGGTTGTCTTCTAGTCCTGCTTGACCTTCTTGGTTCACATTCTTCATAAGTGTCTGGATACACCTCTTCATCAAATATAGGAGCTTCTTCATTCCTTCTTGTTAATCCACTTCTGGATGTACTTGCTTGCATATAGTCTTCATCTCTATTTACCTGCACAATTGATTTTCCTTTCTCACATCTTCTTACCTCTTCTTCAAATTCTTCAGCTGTATGACTTTGATCTGCATACCAACTTTTCTGTTCATCAAATGTAACATCTCTAGAAACAATAAATTGTTTGGTTAGAGGATTCCACAATCTATAACCCATCTGCTTTTCATCATAACCAATGAACACATATTTTTCTGCCTTTGGTTCAAGTTTATGCCTAAGTTGTGATGGCACATAAGCATATGCAATTGATCCAAACACTCTACAATGATCTAGTGTTGGTTTCTTACCCCACCAAGCTTCATATGGAGTCATTCCATTTAGAGCTGCACATGGTAATCTATTCACAAGATATGTAGCTGTATTTACAGCCTCAGCCCAAAGATAATTTGGACAATTCTTCTCCTTTAGCATAGCTCTAGCAAACTCAACCAAAGTCCCGTTCCTTCTTTTCTGCTACACCATTTTGTTGTGGTGTATACCTACAGGTTATTTCTCTCTTAATACCTGCATTCCAAAGATAATCATTGAACTCTTGGGAGAAGTATTCTCCCCCTCCATCAGACCTCAGTCTTTTAAGCTTTTGACCTGTGACTCTCTCTGTGTATGCATGAAAATGCTTGAAAGCTCCAAACACTTCTGATCTTTCCTTCAAAACATATAATGTTATCCATCTTGTAGCATCATCAATGAAAAGAACATAATACCTTGAGCCACTGATAGATCCTTTTTTTGTTGGTCCCCATACATCTGAATGAATGAGTTCAAGTACTCCATCATGTTTGAATCCTTTCTTTTGAAATGGTAACCTGTGTGCTTTACCCATTTGACATGCTTCACATTTATAAACCATATGTTGACTTTGCACATTTGGTAATCCTAGTACAGACTGATTAGCAACCATAGCTTTAATTCCTCTTTCATTGAAATGACCTAATCTCTTATGCCAGAGATCAAGTTCTGTAATCACTGCTTCACCATGTGTGAGCAAAGCTTGACCAATGTTCCCTTGCACTCTTAAAGTAAAGAGTCTACCTTCTTTCTTACCAGAGACAATCTGATTATATCCATTCTCTGGATCTTCAACAAATACTCCTTCATTTGTAAACCTGACTTGAAAACCTTTTTCAACTATCTGTCCCACACTAATCAAGTTTTTAGGTATTGTAGAAACATACAAAACATTGGTTAGCAAATCTGCTCCACTCTTGCATTTCACTTTTCCAATTGAATGTACACTATTTCTTGTAATATCACCTGTTTGAACTGTGTGACTAGAAATGCCTTTTTCCAATTCTGACATCAATTCTATGTTTCCTGACAAATGATTAGAACATCCAGAGTCAATGTAAAATACCTTTAGATCTTCTTTATCTGATGTGTTGATTGAGTTCATCATCAATGATGTATGACTTTCATTATGTGTGTCATTTTCATAGTTGTAGTAGGTGGTGTTGTAGGATTGATTCTGTCCCCAACTTCTTCCTCCACCTCTACCATAGCCTCCTCTTTGACTTTGTCTACCTCTTTGAAAATTACTTTGATATCTTCCACCTCGACCTCTGCTATTGTTGTTTTGATTCTGGTTTGATCCTTGTTGGTTGTGCCAATAGTCATGAGCCAAATGATTACTCAATCCACAGATCCAGCAAGCCTTCTTGTTGTTATTTTGATTGCCTCTTCCTCTTCCAAAACCTCTTGCTCTTCCTCTGCCAGTGCCTTTACCTCTTGCATAGTAAACTTGAGAAGTTGACTCTTCTTCATCCTTTGCTTTACCTTTATGTCCTTTCTTCTTGTTCTTCATGTACATTGCAGAACTTTGTCCTTTATCTCCATCTCCCTTCAAGTCTTGCTCATATGTGAGCATCAAACCAAGCAACCGGTTCAAATCTGGAACATAATGATTTAATGAAAGTTCTGTTGATAAGACAAAAGGTTTCCACCTTTCATCCCCTCTCAAACCTGCAAGTAGCTGAGCAATCAATCTGTGACCTTCAACATCTTCATCTATGGATCCAAGACTATCTGCAAGATCCTTCATCTTAGTGACATAATCACTAATGGTTTGACTTGGCTTCTTCTTGAATGTTGTAAACGCTGACCATAGACTTGCTTTCCATGCTTTAGTAGTGCTTTGGAAATCTACTCCAATGCATTCCATATATCTTCCGATGATTCCAATCCTCTGATGTGTGGTAGCAAATGATCAGAGATTTTATTGTAGATGTAGGCTTTTGCACTTGCATCCTTCTTCTGCCAATGCTTTAAAGCATCAAGTTCTTCTTTCTTTGGTCGGCTTTCATCTTCAAATACTGGCTTCTCTTCTTCACCTGTTACATATACCATGAGATCCTTACTCATAAGTAAGGCTTCCATTCTCATTACCCATGCGGGGTAATTATCTCTGTCCAGTTTGTCAATGGACATATGATCTGCCATACTCCTTTCCTTCTGCTGCAACCTGTGAGCTTAAAGGATAAAGAATAATACCTTTTGGACTTCTTTGTGTATGAGGATACTTTTGAAGTAACCTTTTGATGCCTTGTGTCTTCAAATGCTTCACCTTTCAAACCTGAATGGAAAACTTTCCAAAACTTCTCGTACCTTTGCCGCCTTCTGCTCTCGAGAATCTTTCTGCTCTGATACCACTTGTTGATGTGTAAAACACCACAAGAAATGAATTAATGTGACACTAGAACACCTATATGGTCACCATTAACTCATTGCCACTCCAAACTTTGAGAAATGATAGCCTAAAGTGAGAACTTTGCTTCTACAGAAATTCCCAGACACTGAAATGACATACCTTTAGTATTTTGCTAATTTCTCTTAGCTCAAATATTATTTCTCCAAGATATTTTATAGACTGAAACTAGATAAGAGGAGCTTTCCAACAAGCTATCATATGTCTAAAACGGATCTCAAGAACTCAAGTTATGGCCTTCACAAGATGACCCTATATGACTTGCTAAAACTGGAAATCTTGCCTTCTTTAGTAAATTTCGGTGTCTAAAAATAAAAATTCGATACCTAGCATCGAATTTCAGCCAAGGTCGATGCCGGGCATCGACTTTGAGCTTTTGTAGCCTCTTTTTTTGCACCAAAAATTGCCTCTTTTACACACACACACAATGCCAAGATTCGATGCCAGGCATTGACTTGCTTGAAAAACTTGAACTTTTAACTTCATCACACAGTAGGCAAGCGTGGAGATGATGGAGAGAGTCTCATACACAGAACTTTACTCAGTTCTTTCTCATAGCTATGAAAACTCAGAAGTTTTACAGATGCTTTCTCACTCAGAGAAGCCCGACTATACTCAGTCGTATAAAATGAACTCCTTCTCTCTTTCTATCACTCTCTTCCACTTCTTCTCTCTCTCCGCGTCAGTTAATACAAACTAACTTATATAGATTTTTGCATTCTCGTGACTTTTTAAAAAACTTCTAGAACTAAAGTGAACTAACTTTACAGGTATAATACACTTGTGAATTTGTCCCTTCACATAGGCATGTGGTTTTCTTCTAAAGCTTTGACCCTCAAATATATGTCCAATTAGTGAGTGTTTCTCCAACAAAATCTTGGACGTCCTTCTTCATAAATCTGATCTTCAGTGATCAATACCTGTATTTGAAACAAAATCTCTGAACCCTTTTTTATTAGCATTGTGCACATGCCAATAGCTTTCCCTATCATTCCTCAGCTTCCCAAAATCTAGAATAAGGTTAGCTGATCCATATAACAAAAAACCTTGATGAAAGCTTTATAGGATTCATAACCTTCTGTAACATAACAAGTATCTTCTTCTATCTCTCTGCAACACAAATTTGATAGAATCTGAATCTTTGACTTACTTCTTCCAATGCTAAGAATCTTCATAAACAAAGGATAGGCAATTGACTCATAAATACTCAAGATCAGACAAGATCATACAAGATCAATGATCTCTCCTGTGTAGAATCTGCTCTCATGAAACCTTCATGACTGAGTATTTGATTTATTTACCTGAATATCTCCAAGTGTCCATGCTTCTTACAAAGTTGTAAGACTTTTCTTCAAACAAATCCTTTCCAAGAATCTGCAAATCCTACTTGAAATATAAGTGGACAAACTTCTCACCTTGAGAACTCCAAAAGCTGCAAGTTGATACTTCATAACTTTCATATTCTACCTAGATGAAATGTGATAGTACTTGCTTGACTTTCTTTTGGCTAACTCCACTTCTCAATCAAGTAATAGGATCTAATGGACCACCTTTTTGAATACAAGCATGTATCCAAAAGTCTAGACAATCATAGAAAGTAAATTCTCCATTGACTTGTACATCAACAATCTGATTTTTTTGAAGTTTTCTAGAAAATATTGAATATGAGGTAACCTTTCCAAACATAAACCTCAACCCAAGTCTTCAACATCTGCTACAAAAAACTCTTTTACCTCAAGAGTTAGATAAAGAAGAAATATACTTCTCTGCAACTTGTCATATACCAAGTAGCTTTGTATTGACATTCCAAGAATTCTTTGAGGGAACATATAAGCTGCCTGCTAAAAAGCTTCAACTAAAACATAACTCATATACATATGAGTCAAAAGTTATATCTACTGCTTTGCAATTCTTTGTCAAATCTACTAAATCATGACCAAGTGTAATGCAAAACAAGAAACTGCTTCTTCTTTAAACAAGATGTTCTCGTAGACTTGTCTTTGGGTGTAGAGGATAAAATAGCAAAAGTATATGGAAAATATAAGAGAGAAAAGGAAGTCTTACTTTCCATTTGGAAATGATGGACTTTCTTCTTCTGCATCTTTCTTCCACCTGATGATGATGTCGACATCTTCAAACTTCTCTTCCGTACCTTTTGTTCTCTTCATCTTGAAGTAGCAAGCACTCTTAACTTCTTCAAATGAACTTTTCTCTTCCTCTAATGCTAAGAAAAGGGATAAAACAAACATGGTATACAAATCGAAGTGAATATAGAAACATGTTTTATCATCTCCTCATATCTCTGAATCAAAATTCTGCTTCAAATGTCTGAAATGACTAAATTCACCAACCTTTCTAGCGTTACCTCTCTAGATCACATTTGTCCCTTGATATCCAACCAACTTACAATAGAAAATTGGCTGAAAACAAAACTCATCCCATCTCCAAATTTGTCTTCTTAGATGAGCTTTCTTGCCATGAAAGAGATCTCTCAAAAGTCTCTAGAAAAACCTCTAGATACCTGTTTTGATGTAGCTTTTAACTTTCAAATAATGGAAGTGTATAAAAGCATTCCTTGAATCCGTCAAATCTCTTCATAACTGCTCTTCTAAGACATGACCTGCAAATGATAATCTCATCGTAGAAACTGATACCTGTGATTTGATGTTGATCTGATTCCTTCATCTTCTCTAAACCATTGTTCTTCCTTGAATTTGAAGTAGTCTTCTCTTCATCAAGTCTGGATCTTCAAATAATACTTTTGTAAATTATTTGCATACTCTTCCAAAAATATTCGGCTGCTAACAAATCATCAACTTCATACTCCACACTGATGAATACACATGTGACTGAATTGTCTAATTCTCAAATCTCTACTCATCTAGATTAAGTGTGTATGTCAAATGTCAAATGTTAGAAGATGCCCTTAAATCATATGTTGTAAACATGGAATTCTGAAACCTGAGAATATGAATGAGCTTTAATGCATTGATGCCAAAGATCTAAAGTTCTGAAACCAAAACCTTAGTGCTCTACCAAATGCTGCAAATGAGGTAGGCCCTTAGCTCATATCACAGGTCCATGGTTCCATAGGCCCAGCATATGCAACATAGAATGTAGCAATCTTCAATATTGACAAAACATGAACATACCACATTTAATCATACGAATGATGAGACAAAGGTAGAGAAAGAATAGGCGACATGAATAAGGTGTTACGTAAGCCATCACTTACTCATAGTATCATATATACCAATGTTCAATGTACAACCTGGGAGCAAAACTCTCAACCACTCTATGTGATGAGAAGTAGATGGAAGAGTGAATGTACAAATGTAACAAACATATTCAGATGTATGGGCAGAAATCTGAATATACATGAGATGTGTGACCTAATAGGTTATAGAAGAGTGAATATGAGTGACTGAAAGAGGAAGGATCAGTGTGAAACTGATAATCAACAAACCCTCATCTAACCTTAGGCTATGGAAGACCCTAAGTCAGATACGTGTGTGAAAAGATCACATACTTAAAAAGTAGCAAAGAATGCTAACAAGTTTGCTGCCAAAAATTATCAAACTCATGTGAACACACCTTCTCAACATGCTTCAAGTTAGCATCATGGCTGCCCCAAGTGCTAGACGAAACACCACCTCTATTGAGGTCCAAGCTCAAGGCTCGTGTTGAACACTAGGTGAAGGATAAACTACAATGAGCCCAAGCTTGTGTTTATATAGTATTGTGTCTCTTCCAAAAGCACCTCCAATAAAGCAAACGCTCAATAAAACTCTTGCGATCACTGATCTAATCCGAAAGGAAAAAACATCCGCCAAACGCCATCGCGTGCTATCCGCTCTTGTTTTCCCAAAGGTTTTAATCAATAAAAAGATTTTATTTCACCGCGCTACTGGCAATGGGATTTGATCCCTTGCCCCAATATGAGAGATCTTTGACTTATCCACGCTGCCCAGTGTGGTTCCTTGTAGAGGAACTAAAAACAATTACTATACATGTTGTAAATAGTGGACAATTGAACCAATAAGGCATTGTTTTTCCAATAATCCCCCCTGCAATGTCATATTGGTACAACCTGAACGAATCTTCATATTGTCACAAGTTGCAAACTATCACAAGCTTCAACCTTGTACTCACCAAATTGACCTTGAAACCTTTTCTCCAAAAGTCTTCTTCAAAATTGAATTTGACTTTCCTTCGAAAAATCTGAACTTGTTGAATATGAACCATAATACTTGAGAAAATACTTTCCTTCAAAATATGCAACCTAGATATCCAATAGTGTTTCCATAAAGCAATCACTACTTGACAATAAATATAGCATGAACTGTCTCTGAACCTGCTATCTCCTGTCTTCAAAAACCTGAAAACATACTGTAGCTCAATGATGAGTAGCACCTCCTTTAATGTCAATCCGGGAAGACGTGAGGATGGTATGAAGACCTCGAGCAAGTGGCGGCACAAGTGCGTGAGTGAGAAGCACACTAGCATGCACACACATACACACACACGCGCACACACGGCAAGACAAAGAGTGAGAATCAATGGAGCTTTCAGATTACTTTCAAAATGCTCTTACAAGTTCGTTTCAATTACAATCTAAACCAAAAATGAGCTCTCTAGCTCTTTTTATAGTTTTTGACTAGCTTTTGGCCCTGTCCAGACCTAGTGTCCGGCCTAGTTAAAAATTAGGTTCCAGGGCTTATTTGAGGGCTCAAACGAAGTCTAAAAATTATGAAATTTGGTATGATGGTACTTCTAATACTCCTCAAGCTCGAGGACTCCTCGGCTTGCACAAAATGGAGTCTAATCTACCAAAAACGGGATTTACAATGTTTGTGTAGTGATTAAAATCACTTGGGTTGTACATAATCTATGGGAAAAAATGATCTGGCCTTGTTGCCGTATTGTGCATGACTCCTTTGTTGCTTTGTATGCCAACACTCCCCCCTTCCTAGCGTCTGTCGCCCCTGACAGACCTTTGTTCGCGCGGGTGGTCGATGTAATATTGGATGACATTGGTGGCCAGTTCATGTTCTCCTATCCTTAAGCCTCTTGCTAGATCGGCTTCCAATGCCTCCCAATTGATTGCACCAGGGGTTTCTGGTTGCGGGGTGGTGTAGTACTCTGAATACATTGCTTGTTCACAAGCAAACAGTTGAAGCAGATGTGTCGGCTTTGGTGCGAAAATCTCCGAGTGGTACTCCCAGAAACCAGATCTGAACATTTCTTCGAAGGTCTGTTTGTAGCAGGCGGGGAGGTACTTGATGCGTGCATGCCAAGCGTAAGCCACACGGATACTGGGGGTGGTGCTCATGTCATACACCAAGTCGTAATTTCCATTGCTAAACCCCGGAAGACGTACCTGTGGCGCGGCTGCATTTCTAAAGGTCTTCAGCACTACTTGCATCATATCTAAGATTTTAAGCATCATTTGCGCTGCTACATCTGGCATGGGCTTCAAGCGCGGCATCCAGTGGCGAATGGTTCCCATCATATATGCTACCGATGGTGGTCCTTGTGGTGGCGCGATGTACGGGTAGTTCAGCCATTCCTTGCATTGCGCATTGTTCTGTACCTTGATATTAAATGCCTTCCACGACCTGCGGCGGGGAACTGGACCGTAGCATGGGTTGTACAGGAGGTGCAGTGGCGCGTTGTTCCATGTGCGTAGCATTTCTAGATAAGTCTCTAAAAGTTTCTGCCGCCATGTCGGTTGACGAATCTTGCCTTTTCGCACCTCTGGAGGAAGGTCTTCGGGTTGAAATTGGGTCGCAAAAGTAGGAATCTGACCCGTGACTCTTTGTATTTCTGCATTATAATCAGCCAAGATAATATAATATGGCCTGTACTGGAGTTCCGATGAGAGAATCAGGCGTCTCGATGACAAGTTCTTGAAGTAATCTGATTGTAAAACAGTCTCTTCTATGACCCTCATAGCCTGATTTTGCACTACGGTGCGCTCTTCATGCGAGGTCCCTATTTCCTCCACTTGTCGTAACCATGGCGGCCGTGGTGCCTCGAACGTGTCCTGCGCTTCTTCTGTTTGTTGGCCTCCTGGGAATGGTTGCGGATCATATTCTTCATCAAACGTTTGTTCCACAGGAATTTGCACAACTTCTTCGTCCGTGGGAGCCTCCGGAGGGGAAGATGGCCTCTCATATTGTAGTAGGCGTGTTTGCAATTCAGTTACCTGTTGCTGGAGATCTTTTATGGCCTCTGCGTCGGAGGGAAGCGAAGCTGCAGAGGGGGTGGTTGGAGGGGCAGCTGTTGGGCCTTGTTGGTGTTCCTGCTTCAGTTGTCCTAGCTCCTCCGATAGCTTATCATGTGCTTCGAGTAGCATGGCATAATCTTCCAATATAATCTTGATATTATCGGGGGTCACTGCTTGAAACTTGGATGGGCTGATGGGTGCCCCCGGTGTGCTCTCAATAGCTGCCTCCAGGTTCTCTTGATTTTGTATTTGCAGACGTCTGTTCTCTTCCTGAGCAGCCGCAAGATGGCGTTTAAGTAGCGCCATATTTCGCTGAAGTTTTGAGTTGCGTTCCAGTTGTGTCCGTAGGTGACTTTCTACCACCTGCACTGCTTCCTGATCTACGTTCTGTAGCTGTACTTCCAATATATTATGGGCGTCTTGGAGGGTTTGGAACTGTGTGTGGAGGCGAGCATTCTCCTCTTCTAGTACCGCAAGGCGGAGCTGTAGTGTCGCAGAGTGCTCTTGCAGGCGTGCGTTGTGTTGCTGAAGCTGAATGTAATCTGTTCTTAAATTTGATATACAAGCCAACATGGTGTCCAATGCATTACCTATAGATGAGTGGGGGGTGTTTACCGTGGAAGATGCATGGGAAGGGAATTGGGGAAGGGAGATAGTGAATGATGTGTCTACGAAAGTTGTGTGTGTGGGTGTAATTGGTGGAGGGGGAATGGGAGGAGGTGAACCCGTGGGTGGTGGGGCCGTGGGTGGTGAAATGTCCATTCCTTCAGGAGTGGGTGTTAGTGTGGGGCCTGCCATATACACTGGTATGGTAGGTGGTGTGTGTGTGGAAGTGGTGAATAGGTGTGAAGTGGGGTGGGGAGCTGAAAAGACAGGGAATGGTTGAGGGCCTGGTTGAAAAGCCCTAGCAAAGATGTCCTGGAGGGATTGTAGAAATGGAGAGAGGGATATCGGGGGTTGGGGTCGTAAATTTGAGGAGGGTGGGAAGGGTGGCATGGTAGTAGGGAAACCCATGAATGTGGATCTGGGGTCAGGATGACCCGTGGCTGAAGGCCTTGGGGATGGTTGTCCTAGGGCAGGCTCGTGAAGGGTTTCGGTGGGTTGTGTAGTGATGGGGTTTGCTTCAAAGGTCGGGTTATCAGTGGTAGAGAATAGGGTGGCACTAGAGATGGGAGTACGAAAGATGAAGGTTGGGTCAGTGGGTTGAGTGGTCGATGGGATTTCCACTGTCTCTGTTCTCGGAGGCGATGGTGGGGGAGTAGGTGGTAGTGGTTCGGTGGACTCCTCATGGGTGGCGGGGTGCTGTTGACTAGCTGTTTGGGAGGTTGGTGTAGTAGTTGGCTCCTCTGCAACTGTAACGGGAATTTGGATATTTTTACCTGAGCGAGGCCGTGTCTGGAACCTTCGTGGGTCATATTGAACTGAAGGCCTCTGAATGGCAGTGCGCACAGCTTCTACAACTCCATATGTTTCTGCCATCAATAAGAGACCTTCCCTGTACTCTGAGTCAACTCCCGCTTCTTCCAACAACTGAGTCATAAGTACTCTGCTGCTCTGTTCAGTGAGTAACTGCTGCGATCGCACTCTTTCCATAATCTGATACAGCCTTCGGAGTTCTGCTGTATATGCTGGGGCTTCAGTGGTCTCTTCTTCATATGCTTCTTCTTCTTCCGGTTGTCCGTGTTGTTGACTTTGCTGAGCGTCACTCCAATGGACATGTCTACCGTCTGTAGACTTTCTTCTTCTCCGCGAGGATGTGCCCTGCTCCTCTGCCTCTGAATAAAACTCCACGTCAGAGAATTGTGTGCTTTGTAGGAATGCTTCGAAATCCTGGGGGTCCAATCCTTCAGCCTCTCCGGTGGCAGCAAACTCGAATTCAGGTGTAACCGGAGGAGCCGATGGGGTGGGTTGTGTCATAGTGTCAGATTCCGACCTGGGTATCCTAATGGTAAAAGGAGGTACAGTGCCCTCTCTTAATGGTGATGCCTCAGGAGTAGTCAGGACTTCCCTTGTCTGGACACACGGAATCGCGCCCCTCATGCGCTTGGACTGATGTGTGGATGTCTTGAGCCTTTTAAACATTTGTAATTGTGCCCAAGTTAAGGCACGCTCAATGGGGACATCATATGCCAAGCATCGGTAAATGATGCGTGTGAGTGCACAGCATCCGTTCACCACTAATTTCCTAGAAGCCCGTTTGTTCGCTTCATACAACTGATCTATAATCCACACTGGTAGCTTAATAGGTAGCGCACCTGCTTCCGCCAAGTAGAGAGCAAACCAGATCTTCTTGTGTGGTTGCGTGAATCGGTCTTGACCGGGGAAGGCGAAATGTTGCATGCACATGCGGAGAGGGATGGACACATTTGGGGTGAGGGCTGCCATGTCTTTTAGCTTCACTACTTTCCTGTCCTTCATGTTATTGGGAACGAGAGCATCCTTTTCTGAGGGTACATGCGTGCCATGCATCTTTAAAGCATCACTCACGAGCTCCACAGTAAGTTCAAACCTCTTCAACTCGTTGTTGCCCAGCAATGAGGGGAGAACAAATGATCCGGGTTGGTCCTTATCTTCATGAGCTTGTAATGTAGAGACCAGATAGTAACATCGGAGGAGGTCGGGTTTAGGTAGTGGGGCTTCAAAATATTCCGCCAACCCTGCTCGTTGCCATATGATCTGGAGGTCTTCGGTGTTCTGTAAAGTCTCGAACTCCTTGGAGAAAAATTGGAAACGCACCCATGATCTGTCATACTCGCATTTAGACTCCCAGATATACTTAGCCTCTCCTAATGGACCGGGCATGCCATTGAACCAATGAGAGTTGGCATGGACTCTTTCCGTGATTCCTGTAGGTGGGTCTGGCACCGGGAGTTGCTGAAGGTGTTGCATCTCCACTGGTCGTTCAGTCGGGGGCACGTCCACAGGTAGGCTATCCACATCAATTCCTGCAGTAAGTATCCCTACTTGTGAGCCCGAACCTGTCGCTTCTGCCATTTTACTGCTTGCCTTCTGATTCTGTGAGAATATAGAAGCATGTGTTAACATCGTAATGGACAGACTAAATCCGTTGCTGTCCCCGTTACAACATTAACATGAGGTATATGGTGAGTTAGTGGTTAGTAAGTGCACGAAGACAGTGAGTGTAGTTAACGTTTGTGTATTCCTAGGAGACTAATGCCGTTAGTAAGTGGGGTGAATTTACAAATCGGGGTCGGGGGGTTTATTACAGATCTTAGACTGCCAAATGCAGTGGATGGGCTTTGCTTTCGGTTTCGTAGAGACTCCAGAGAGCTGTGTCGGTGTCGCTGTTTGGGAATGGGGCCTTTTAGGGACCCACTTATAAGTGATTACCTGCATACTCATGGGTCTTTGTGTGTTCCTAAGTGTTGAGCACGAGGGAATTCTGGTGGTACTCGTAGATGGGTTATGCTGCATAGGTTGCGGCCTTGGCTTAACTACTTGTGCCCGCAAGCAAGCCTTAGGCACCCAAATTTGTCTAGATTGTGGGCTTGCCTTCATCGACTTCTTGGGCACCCAAATAGATTTTACTTTAGCAGAAGAATTTCTGAAAGACTTCTTATTAGCGTCGTGTTGTTGGCTACTAATAAGAGGCTTTGCCTGTGTGGTTGACGGTGGTGCAACCGGTCGTTCGCCTTTCCGCACCCACATCTGGTTGAGTTTCTGGGGCATTCTGCTGCGCAGGTACTTTTGATCTCGGACATAGGTAGTACTCGGCTTCTTCTGCCTGTGATCCACCTTTGGTTGCTGCCTCCTTCTGACCTTTGGAAAAGAAGGGAGTTTCGTTGCATCCCTGACTCCTTTTTTGCAAATGTCATTCCTCTGCAACACAGGGTTTTGAACAAGAACAGCATGGTCATCTTCATGTGTACCCCTGGAAGGACCAGGAGTCTGTGCCTTTCCTAGTTCCTTGAGTGCTCCATTGTCTAATTCTACTGTAACTCGACTATGATTGACCCAAACCTGGAGAAGTCCACTTCTTAGGTTTAGATTGACTGCTTGGTCATAGATCCAATCCTGACCCAAGACTAGAGGTTCAGTGAGATCCTCATCTTGACACACCAGTACTTTAACTGTCATTGCCTCATCATGAATGTAAAGGGGAAGTTCCGCCTCGCCCATGCAAGGGGTTTCCACTCCTCCCAATCCTATAAGATATGCTTCCACAGGATTGACAATCAATTGTAATTCTTGGCAGTAAGACAATTTAACAGCACTAGTGGCTGCACCTGAGTCAATCAAGGCTCTTACGGTCCTTGCACTCTTTCTTTGTCCTATATCTAAGGTTACGAAAGGACGTCTATCAATTATCCTATGCGAGCTAGTTCCTGCGACTTCACACATGGCCATAGGAAATCCTTGGTCTGCATAGTCATTCGCTCCAGGCTGATCTCTACCTTGCCTTCGTAATTTCATCCTTCTGATGCGTTCTAAAGCTTCAGCTTGAGCTTCTTCTCGAACTCGCTTTTCTTCCTCTTTGCGTTTCTTAGCAGTGTTGAGTCGACTGAGCATTTCCTCTGTGAGGGGTTCCTGATACAACTTGACTCTGCAACCGCTAATATAATTTGGGAGAACATCACCCTCTAATGTGGCCAATTGTACTGCTCCGCTCGTGGAGATCCGATTGATGATCATAGGTCCGTAGCCTCTCTTTTCTAGCTTCCTCGCGTGTTGTTTTAGTGTATAGACTAAGACTAGATCTCCTGCTTTCAAGCCTTTATCCTTCACGTGGGCATCAAAGTATGCCTTCTGTCTCTTCTTGGCTGCGTATATCCCTGCAGCGGCTCTCAGTCTTGTTTCTCCTAATCGTTCAAGGTCAAAGATCCTAGAGGAGAGCTCATGACCTGTCCATTCGTGCTCTCGTGCTACTCTCAATGTAGGGATCAAGAAGTCCAAGGGTAACACCGCGTTTTGACCGAATACCATCTGAAAGGGAGTGGCTTGGAGTACCGTTTTGTAGGCCACTCGGTATGCCCAAACAGCATGGTGTAGCTGTTTGTCCCAATCAGAGCGTTTAGTGTTCACTAATTTCGTCAGTACATTGCATAAAATCTTATTAGTGCTCTCAGCTTGACCATTAGCTTGAGGGTGATATGGGGCAGACTTCTTGTGTATTACCAAAAATTCTTGGAGTAGATTTTCAATAACTTCATTCAAGAAGTGAGTGCCTCTATCACTTACAAGCTCTATAGGTAGTCCATATCTCGTGAATACATTCTCAAACAAGAATTTGGCAGTTGTTTGAGCATCGTTCTTGGTTGTAGCTTTTACCTCTACCCACTTGGTGAGATAATCTGTTGCCACAATGATGTATTCCGCATGAGAACCCTTAGCTGGGGGATTAATAGGACCTACGAAGTCTATTCCCCACTTAGAGAATGCACGTCCACCCATCATAGGTTTCAGTGGCATCTCATCTTTGCGTATAGGATACTGAGTCCTTTGACAGACATCACACCGTTTCACATAGGTATGTGCATCCATGTGAAGGGTAGGCCACCAGAAGCCCGCAAATAGTATCGCCTTGATTACCCGATCTGGTCCAAAGTGTCCTCCTGCTACACCTTGGTGAGCAGTTTCTAAGATCTTAAGATACTCACTTTCATGGACACACAGTCTCAGGTAACCATCCTTACCGCGTTTGTATAGATTATCACCAACAAGTGAATAATCCTGGGCTTCTTGTTCCAAACTCCTTTTTCTAGCTAGAGTCATGTCTGGAGGGAATGTGTTTGTCCTCAAGAATGATACTAGGGGTTCACTCCAATCTGGCGCAATGGATACTTGATAGAGAGTGGCATGTTCCACAGGTGGTTTATTGCAACAGATTGGGCATTCCTTGCACAACTTTTGGACGTCCGCTTCCATAGTTGGCCAATGCACTCCGAATCTCTTTAGAGTCTGCAACGTTCGTTGCTTTGAATGGTGTTGCTCTAGTGCACCTACATGTGCTAGTTGCAACCATTTAGCGTACTCATCCTCCTCTACGCAACAAGCCAAGATCCCTTGATCTGTGTGCTTGTACATGCTTCCTGCCATGATATGGTACTTTTGGGCTTTTACGATCTCTCTATTCCGTGTGTTTATCACTGGATGATTAGGCCCGTATGTCAATACTGGTACCAATGGCTTGGCCCACTGCGGTACAACTTCCAAATTAAACAAGTAAGCATCAGGAAGGTCATCTGGCACTCCTTGTGGGGCTTCTCCCGATGTGAGCCTAGAGAGATGATCTGCTCTCAAGTGGGTTCTACCTTTTCTTACCACAACCTCAAAGTCATATTCCATTAGCAAGAGAAACCATCTTACTAATCTACCTGTATTGCATGGCTTGTTTACTAGGTACAACAATGCCTGATGATCAGTAAAAAATTTAAACTTATTTGCAAGCAAATAGTGTCTAAATTTTTTGACTGCATAAACCATGCCTAATCCTTCGCGCTCTGTAGTGGTGTAATTCCGTTCGGCCGCATTCAATTGTCTACTAGCATAGGCAATTGGAAGATCCATATTACCTTCACCAGTAGGTTGTGCGAGCACACATCCAATGGCATAATTGGATGCATCCACATGAACATGGAATGGCTTATTCCAATCTGGTGTGGTCAAGATTGGTGCTGAACATAATCTACGTTTAAGCTCTTGGAAGGAATTCTCACATTCATCCGTCCACTCAAAGTTTGTCAGAAGTCCGTACATGGGCTTTGCAATGACAGCATACATGTGTATAAATCGTCGATAATAACCACAATGCCCCATGAAAGCTTGTACTTCCTTGACATTCTTTGGCCTAGGTAGCTCTGCTATGGCTCTCACTTTTTCTTCATCGGTAGATATGCCATTCTTTGACACTATGTGTCCTAGAATCTTGCCTTGCCTGACCATAAAAACGCACTTTTCTGGGTTTAGGCAGACTTGATATTCTCTACATTTGTCAAAGATTTGTCTGAGTTCAGGAATATGGGTTTGCCTAACGTTGGAATGAGCACAAAGATCATCAACATAGACTTCTAAACTCTTCCTTAGGAACTCCTTAAACACATGGCACATCAGTCTCTGGAAGGTAGCTGGTGCGTTGGTAAGCCCAAATGGCATTACTCTAAAAGCAAAAATGCCCCATTCTGTGGCAAAGGCTGTCTTATGCTGATCCTCTGGAGCTATGGCTACTTGATTGTAGCCCGAAAATCCATCAAGGAAGCTGTACACTTCCTTGCCTGCCACTCTTTCTAAGAGATGCTCTGTGATGGGAAGCGGATAGTTATCTCGAATTGTGGCGGCATTAACCTTTTTCAAGTTAATGCACACACGCAGTTTGCCATTCTTCTTGGGCACCACTACGATGGGGGATACCCATTCAGTGTGCTCAATTTCATAGATAAATCCAGCTTCGACCAGTCTATCTATCTCTTCCTTGATCTTAGCAGCGTAATTATCGTTATATGTATAAGGCTTTTGCTTAGAGGGTTTGGCATCTGAGGTCATGGGGATGGTGTGCGAGCATATGTCCGGGTCAACCCCTTTCAAATCCTTGTAACTCCAAGCGAATACATCTCTGTATTCTCTTAGCAAGGCAATCAATTCGTGCTCTTCTTCTTCTGTCAGGTCATGGCCTATATACGTGCATCTCTCCTCTCCTTCTTCTATGGCCACTACTATTTTCTTGGTGGTTTCTTTGTTATCATAGGCCTCTCCCGATTGTGCCTCTCGTTTAGGCATTCTTATCATGACTCTCCTGTCATCTATCTCATACTTCTTAAAATTTTCTGGTACCTCAAACAAAGATTCTTCCTCCTCTGGTGAGACTTCTTTCTTCTTTCGGTTCTTTCCTTCTTCCTTCGCGGTCATATGTGTTGCTAATCTTACATCATTTGTAACCTCTCCATGCCTCTGGGGTTGAAATTCTACTTCATGGAAATATTCTTCATCTGATGCAAATGGAGGGTCCATAATGATTGACTCTAGATCGGAGTCACTTGCATCCTCAAATGCATCAGGGCTCGGTTCGCATTCTTCTAACACTGCCTCTCCCATGATTGGCTCAATGGAGAAGACTGAAATGTCATAGCCATCCTCATCACAGTGAGGTGTCCATTGTTCTTCATTGATGGCTACGTCCATTGTTGCTAAAATTTCTGCCCAGCCATGGGGTTCAAATTCTTCGTCTGGAAAAACTACCGGTGCATAGGCTGGGTCTTGGATTGATCTATGGGTTTCTTTCGCACCTACCTCTCTGGCTTTCTCTCTCTTCTCTTCTTCTACTGCTACCTTGCACATCCATAAGTGGGTGTCTTCATGCATCCACGAGGATCCAGATCCTATGGAATGCACCGATTCTGTGTCATCTTTGGCTCTATGGATGGGATTCCATTGGATAGGAGGGACGTCTCTGTGAGAAAAATCCTTGAGATTGACTTTGGTTGTAACACCCAAGTGTTGCAGATACAAGGAGTTGGTTCCCCAATCCTGTACCACTTGCAACTGTCGCATAAATGGTCTTCCCAAAATCATCTCATAGGCATGATTTTTGCTGAAGTCACATATAGCAAAACTATGCTCAAACTCGACACCACAAGTGGTGAGAGTTATTCCTTCTAGCAATCCTAGGGGTCTCTCTATGTGACCATCTGCCATTTGCAATTTCATTCTCGTTGGCCTGAGTGCTGGCTTGCCCCAACGCTTCCATAAGGAGGTAGTGGCAATTGCAACTCCTGCACCTGAGTCCAAAATTGCCTTTGTGGTGTAGTCCTGGTAGGTAATGGGAAGATAGGTGTTCCCTTCTTCACCTTCGCACATATCTCCTATCTTATCCAAGGGAATTTCTGGCACTGTCTTATGGGATCCTACCCGGGAATGAGGTTTTGCAACTTCAGTTACCTGACTGGCTACATATTTCCGTGCTTCTGGTCTATCCTTGGGCAGTTCTTCCAAAGTGCGATCGCGTTACACCTGGGTGTTCGTTATTACCTCCGTGTTCCTTGGTATGACTGAGTCGTCGTTCCTTACCATGACTGTGGGTGCTCTCATACATGTGGACTTTGCTTCCCATGGACCTGTGAAGTGGGGTAGCTCTTGTATGGAATTAGACTCAAAGTCCAATTTCTCATTAGACTGAGTACTCTCATGTTCCCCGTAAATGGATGGGATGTCTTGTGGGAATTGGTCGTGTGCATCATCCACAAGTTCAAATGGAGGGGCGACCTCACTTTCGTTATCCCATTTATCTTCTTGAATCTCTCGTAGGAAGTCTGGTGCAAACCGATTCATAGAAGAAGAAGTGTCTGGCTCCGTAGAATTAGGCACATAAGCAACCCGGGAAGGAGGGCTTATTCTATCGTTGGCTCCCTCCTCGTTCCCATAGATGGCTGGAGCACAAGCTTCGTGGGGTGGATTACTTATTCTATTACTTTTCCGAACAGGCTCATACGCTCTCTGAGAAGGAATGTAGGTCACCTGTGGAGGTACGTAAGCTTTCGGGGTAGGCTCATCTGCCTTTTGGGGAGGAAGATAGGCGTCTTGAGGAGGCGCGTGGGCTTCCTGAAGAGGCTGGCTTATCAGTTCTCTTGCCCTCTCCTTTCGTTGAGGGGCAGGTTCCTTCTCTGATTGTGCAATTAACTTCTCTATTCTTTCCAGCAGTCCATCAAAGTGTAACTGCGTCTTAGCTGAACTAGAAATGTTAAATAGGCGGCTGGCCTCAAACATGGTCTGAGCCAATTCCACCATTTTGGCACAAATCTTAGTTCGTTCAAGCTCTAGCTCGGCTCTAGGATAGCATTTTTCATGATCGGTTATGGTTGGCCCTTCTTGGATTCTGGCCTGATATGCTTTAAGCATCATATTAAGGTCCTCGGGAGTGGGGTCAGCTAGGACTGATCCTACTCTAGGGGGTGGTGGGATTTGATGAGGCGGTGGGGGAAGTGGTGGGTTAGATGGAGGTGGAAGTGGTGGAGGCGGGGTAATGTGAGAGGGAGTTGGAGCTGTGAGTTCAGTTATCCTCGCTTTGGTTTCTCTTATGCTTTCTTCAAGTTCGTTTATCTTTTTTGCCCATTGTCTTTTCATTCTTTCTCGACTATCTTTCCATGCTCTAGTCCTTTTCTTTGTTACGCTCTCGGTTTCACTAGCCTCTGGGCCCTTTTCCTGGCTTGTCTCTTGGTTTTGCTGCAATGCCTGAGCTCTAGTGACTACCTGCACTGGTGCAGTGGAAGTGACGCTTCCTGAGGAATCTACAACCAAACCAATCACATTGATAGGAGTGATTTTTGGCATATTATTGGGGTTCTTAGGGCAATCTCGTAAGAGATGTTCTTTTCCACAATCTTGGCAGAAGCCTTGGATAGTCACTGACTGATTTTGTGGAGGTGGAGGTAAGGGACAATCACGAATGAAGTGATCCCCCTGACATCGGTAGCATGGTCCTCTAGGAAAGGGTGGTCGTACCTGCCTAGGTTGAGGCCTAGGGTTGGGGTTTGCATACATGACGTTCGTATAATCCGACTCCCAACTAGGTTCACTTGGTTCTTCACTATAGTATGACTCACCATGTTCTGGAGACTGCATGTAATAAGCTTGGGGACTATCGACATGTGTAGAATCAAAGCTATGGTCACTCAGGTCACTTTCTGAGATCAATGGGGTTACTGGTACTATGGCTCTATTCAGGTTTTCTTCTGCAACAGCATACTTCACTGGAATCACATTAGCGGGGTTGGGGAGCTGTTGAGCTAGTACCGGTAGAGGTCTCTGTTGGGCCTGATATGGTTGCTGATAGGTTTGTTGGGGTCTAGCATATTGTGGTGGTGGAGGGTACTGGTTCTGGTATCTGCCTTGTTGGTAGGGCTGAGGGTATGGTTGCCTAACTGCCTGTTTGTTGTATGGGCAATCTTGTGCGGTGTGGTTTGTGTACTTCCGTTCTATGGTGCAGTACTGGCTACTAGGGTTAACTTGGGGTTGAGCCGTAATGGGACACACATTTGCCATGTGGTCGCCACCGCATGTATAGCATCTTTTCACAGGGGCAAACCTAGGAATTTGTTTGCTAGAGACGCCTAATTTCTGAGCTACCTTCTCAGCGAGTTCCTCAATTGATGTGGACTGCGTGGAAGAGTGACTAGATGCACCATCTGAATCTTTGTAGATTTTGGAAAGCTCTAGTTCTTCCCCTAGGTTATCTTCAATGTCAATGCACATGCGTACACACTCTTCTATAGTCCTAGGGTCCTTCAGATACACATAGGATCTCAATTTCGTACTCAGCAATCCATCAAGGAATAAGGCTACTTGTTTAGCAGATGTGGGTAACTCCGAAATAGGGCACCTTTCCAGATATTGTCTAAACCTTCTTCCGGCCAATCTGACAGTCTCTTGGGGGGTCTGTTTGAAGCTGTGGATCAATGAGGAGGTATTGTGTCTTATGCCGCTCTTAGAGAACTCTACAATAAATGCCTCTAGGAGTTGGTCTATGCTCCTGAACTGACGCTCATCTAATGGCTGAAACCATGTGAGTGCTGTGTTCCTAAGGGTTAGACCGAAGGCATTGTACTGCGTGAACAGATCTTCCACTTGTTCAGCTCTCAAGACTTGCTTGAACTCCGCCACATGATCATAGGGATCTCCTGTGCTGTCAAAGTAATTCTTCATGGACTTAACTAGCTGGGTGGGTCTCAAAGTTCTTGTGTGCTCTCTAGGCCTCGGCAGAGGGAATCCATCTACATTTCTTTGGTTCCTGTGGGCTCTATGCATCTCAGGTTCTACCCTATTCGTCTCTGTTCTCGTTCTTTCTCTGCCCACTGGGTTGGCAAAACTTACTTCTGGTCTATCTCTACTTCTGTCTCTTTGCGTACCATGAGCTTGGGAAGTTCCAGCCCCAGGGTGACCATAGGATACATTTGATCTTGATTGGGGGAAAATAAATTCACCCTTCCAAGTGTAGGCATGCCTATCATTTTCTGTCACCACAAAGATCCGTTCTGAAGCATGATCTAAATAAGTCGCTCTGCCTGGGCTGTCCGGATCCTTAAACTCATAGACCATGATATTTCCTATGTCTGTTGGCTGATTAGACTTATACCTCCAAAAGGCTTCATCGGTTTCTCGATTGAGGAGCAACTCTATGCTCTTGTTGTCTTGGGGAACCCATTCAGGCGTGATAATCCTAGTGAGAACTGATTTACCTCGAGGGGTTCTAGGTTCTGCACCCATGTTCCCTTGCTCCAGGTCACCTAAGTCCGCTTCTGAGATTACATTCCCAAAGTCATCGGTCCTATCAGGGTGACTAGTGACTACATATATAGTTCCTTCTTTGTCCAGGTATGCACCATTTTCAAACTTGACAGCTGGGTGCTCTAGTCCAATGGATTGATCGGGGTTTTTAATCTGGACCACAGATCTTCCTAGGCCGTCTTCATAGATGCTAGCACCTAGTCGGTTGGTCCTAAGGTACTCCAGCTGCGTTTTGTAAGGGCCTTCTACCCTGTATAGGTAAGGCACTCCTGAACTTCCCGTAGGTCTGTCCATGCCTTGGGACATTTCTGACTCACTGGTCTCAGAGCTAGGGTAGTTTGAATGGTGGCTCAACTGCTGGGCCCAAGACCTTGCAGTGTGATTGACACTAGCCTCTGAAGACCTAAGGCTTTGTCTTTCCCTTGCTAGATGTCGTCCCGATCTAAGGTTCATATGCTTAACTGATTAGCCCAATTTTTTTCAGAGTACAACCTCGTTGCCAATCAATTGGTACCAGTCACTTGATTCTTTTTAGTTAATTATTGTGTTTATGGTCTTGTCTGATATCACGTCGTCGGAATACTTGAGTGTTCTTCGTAATTTCAGGTTGATCGTTCCACGTTAGGTTCTTTTCCCTTAGGTTGTCGACAGTACAGTAACTAAGTTTTAAGCTTGACTTTGAGTTCTTTAATAGTCTTCAACTTGATAACTGCCTATCGTCGCCCTGACTTACTCCTATCTCTACTCGTTCTTAGCTTGAGCTAGGAAATGACAGAGGGAGTTGAGAATAATCCAACCTTACTTGTTGATCCCTTGCTTTATGGTGCTCAAGAACCCGGTTCTCGAGCTTGCAAAGAAACCTTGCTTTGTATGCTCTCAGTTGCTCTCACTGGACCTATAAAAGACCCACGGTTAGCTCAATGCTTATATTCAAAGGACCAAACCAACCACTTCCTTCATGTAACATAAACACACAAGTGCATTCTGACTTTTAGGAAAATAATTCTAAAGACCCCTGACTTTGATCCCCCTGGGTATGGTCAACTTCAAAATACCCTACCTGGAAATCAACGCGTTATCTTTATAAAAAACAGTTGAGGGCGTGTAGTATATGCTACGAGCTTTCCAACAAGCCCTAGAGCTCAAAAATTGGATCTCGTATGAAAAAGTTGTGACCGTTCAGGGTTCTAGGGTTACGACAGGGTTCAAACAGGATCACTGTGCAACAGGTTTTCCCCAAGTTGTTTTCCTAAGACTTCCCCATGTGCTCAAGAGTATAATATTTGTGACCAAAATTAGCCCAATTTTTCAATTAACAAACCTTAAAAATTTTGGCTAAAATTGGCTGTCAATCGCGATGGATAGGGCTGTCAATCGCGATGGATAGGGCTGTCAATCGCGATGGACACTCAATTCAATCAATCGCGATGGACAGGGACTTCAGTCAATCGCGATGGACAGGCAGTCTGTCGCGATGGACAGGGGGTTGAGTCAATCGCGATGGACACCCAGTCAATCGCGATGGACAGGGGGTTGAGTCAATCGCGATGGACAGGCAGTCTGTCGCGATGGACAGGGGGTTGAGTCAATCGCGATGGACAGGGGGTTGAGTCAATCGCGATGGACAGGCAGTCAATCGCGATGGACAGGCAGTCTGTCGCGATGGACAGGGGGTTGAGTCAATCGCGATGGACAGGCAGTCAATCGCGATGGACAGGCAGTCTGTCGCGATGGACAGGCAGTCTGTCGCGATGGACAGGCAGTCAATCGCGATGGACAGGGCTGTCAATCGCGATGGACTGAAATTTTGCAAGATTTTCAAAAATTTCAGTGGGAATGTGGTGTGCAGGGTCTCTAGTCCACTGTGGTGCACTCAGATTTACCAACAAGTGAAAATTTCTGTCAATCGCGATGGACAGGAGGCGGCGACTGCGAGACAGTTTCGTCGAGTTCCGTACCTGCGCGGAAAGCTGGAGATGGTGATGTGACCTGTACCTGCAAGACAGCTCAGAAAACATGCAAAAAGCAGCACATGCAAATTCGCTCTCTTGCTCTCTCTCACAAGTGAAATGAGGGAAATGAGGTGGAGGTGGGGATATAGTCAAAAAACTGAAATTTTCGCGATGATGGATATGGAGGTGGTAGGTGGTGATGATGATGATGGTGATGGAGATGGTGAAGAAAGTAAAAAAAATCTATGAGAGTGAAGAAAATACCTACAACTCCAACGCGTCAACTCTACGTCTTACCATCACACGCTCGTCCTCAAAGCTCGATCCCCGGCAACGGCGCCAAAATTTGGTGTAGCTCAATGATGAGTAGCACCTCCTTTAATGTCAATCCGGGAAGACGTGAGGATGGTATGAAGACCTCGAGCAAGTGGCGGCACAAGTGCGTGAGTGAGAAGCACACTAGCATGCACACACATACACACACACGCGCACACACGGCAAGACAAAGAGTGAGAATCAATGGAGCTTTCAGATTACTTTCAAAATGCTCTTACAAGTTCGTTTCAATTACAATCTAAACCAAAAATGAGCTCTCTAGCTCTTTTTATAGTTTTTGACTAGCTTTTGGCCCTGTCCAGACCTAGTGTCCGGCCTAGTTAAAAATTAGGTTCCAGGGCTTATTTGAGGGCTCAAACGAAGTCTAAAAATTATGAAATTTGGTATCATGGTACTTCTAATACTCCTCAAGCTCGAGGACTCCTCGGCTTGCACAAAATGGAGTCTAATCTACCAAAAACGGGATTTACAATGTTTGTGTAGTGATTAAAATCACTTGGGTTGTACATAATCTATGGGAAAAAATGATCTGGCCTTGTTGCCGTATTGTGCATGACTCCTTTGTTGCTTTGTATGCCAACACATACACTAGGATCCATATATTTGCATTTACCTTCCAAAAAGGTTTCTCAACATACTTTTGCTGTGGCATGTAGATACACTAAACAAAATCAAGAACTGAATCCTGGAACCTGTGACTGACAACTCACAACTTAGCATTAGGGGAAAAAATGAACCCTGAATGGGCCTTTTAGATTAAGGAGTGATTAGTGATGGACCAATCAGAAGAGGGTGGTGGCCACAGTCTATGCCCTATAAAATACTAGGCTGAAGGGGGGAGAGGGGACATATTTCTCCCTTATTTAATAAGCTTCCTCTAGAGAGAGAAGGAATCTCGTAACTCAGTTGGGCCCGAAAATTCAAAATTTCTAAAGAGTTAAAAAACTCATCATAACACGTGAAAATGGACCCCCCATTACGTTTTCGGGTCAAAAGTACTCTTTTTGGCCCCAAATTCAAAATCGGTGCATGTTTTGAGCTAAAAAAATGGGTTTTTTCAAAATAACTCAAAAAAGAGTTATTTCCCTCCTAAACCTCACATTTTCATACCCAGGTCCCAAAAAGTCATCTTTTTCCACTACTTTCACTCTGTAGCACACCATTGAAGCTCCTCTTTCTAGACTCCAACCTACCTGCATCTCCTATCTCGAATTATTGTTGTAGCTTGAAGACCTTTAGCTTCAATGGCAACATCTAAAGCTTCCAGGCGACCAAAAGATGAAATCCTCACATTAAGATGTCACAATATCAAAGTCACAGATGGACAGTGGCTATCACATGAGTACTCCAAAGGTGCATGGGTCTACATGCAACCCTCTAGAGTTGGGCCTCATCGAGTTAGAGATCGTGGAAACTTAGATCTTCATTGGAAGGGAAAGTTACTTGGCTTCAAGAAGCACAGAGACAATGGGATGGTTGCTATTGTACAACATGTTTTTACAATGGCAACTATGAAACTTGAAAACTCTAGTAGTATGAGATATCCTGTGAATTGTAAGTATTACTCTACAATATTTTATGTTTTCTTGTGTCGGATATATTTCTGAACTATTTAGATATGTTTTTGTTTGTTTTAGGTATATTTCCTTCTACTTTGGTGGAAGAGCAACCACTTCATAGTCTTACAGGTACTTTCGAGGCATTGCATGCAGATATTGGTGCACTAGTCTTTCCAAATATATCTCCTGCTCAACTTTACCATGATAGAGTTTTCTTTTACACACATAGATATGTTGTACCCTCTACAATGAATGGTTTTGGAAGGTTGGAGAGAATTGAAGTACATTCTCTTCTTAGCTTGGAGTGTCCAAAACCTGATATATGGTCTGTATCATCTTTGAAGCAAAAGATGGTAATGGATATACATAACTCTTTGAAATTCACAAAGGTGTCTAGGTCTGTAGGTTTGCACTGGTCTTTTCCCATTCAATTTTTTGTATCATTCCAAGAGACTTCCACCATGTTCATGTGTAAAGATATCACATATGAGCAAGTGGAAAGTCTTCTTGGTGAAAATTGGGGTTTGATGGAAGGAATTGCAAAAGGTGATAAATATCTCTGTAAAATAGGTGGAACACGTATAGGATTTCGATATTTGAAACAACGTACTTCATTATACATCAGATTCTACTATGATCGTTGGATGTGCAAACTTGGCAAATGGATACCATTTCAAAGTTCAGAGGGATCTTTGCATTCATTTGAAATGAAGCTTAGATTGACCAACAATGAAACAGAAACTATTTTAGTGAATAATCATTGGACCTTGGCTAATCTGAGAGAACACTTGATGATTATGGGGTTTGAAGGACTAACTCAATCCAAATTCAAAATTCAAGGACATAAGGTGAGAAATGTTTCATGCTTTTGTTAAAGTAATCTTTTCATTATTGTTTATTTTAAGGTGAGAAATGTTTCATGCTTTTGTTAAAGTAATCTTTTCATTATTGTTTATTTTACTCTAATGACTTCAATTTCTTGCAAATTGATTACAGGTGGGCAGAAGAATGGAATACAAAATGAAAGTCCCTGTAGATTGGAGCAAAGCTGGAACAGAACTCTCATTGTCATAGTTCTTTTGCAACCTAATAATGTCACTTCTTGGGCCCTAGTCATTGTATCTCATGGTTTTTGCGCTTTCAAGAACCATGTAGAAAGTAGGACAATTGATTCATGTTAGATATTTGTATATACCTTCTTCTCTACAATGGTAATTTCAAAACTTTTGGAATGTCAAAAAGTATGTTCACTACTTTCAAATGTGGTTGCTCATGTTTTTTTATGTGCATTATTTTGTCATCAGAAACACATTTTTTGAAATTGCACTTCTTTATTCTATACTTTTAAAAGTGGACCCAATCAGTTTAAAAACTTGAAACTGCTATAAAAATGGTTCCATGTGCTCATTTCTCACATTTGCACTCTCAAAGAGCTAGAAAGCATAGACTACAAGCCTCTAGAATTCTCGCACGCAGGCAATGGCTGCTAGCACTTCCACTCCCATGAAATCTCCTTGATATCTATTCATGGAGTTTTTGGATACTACAAACTACAATGGTCGTACGGATTTGTATGACCTAGTCTGTAGAGTCCCTAATCTTGAAGGGACAATAGCCATGAACTCCGATGTGATTGATGAGATCACAGATTTTATGGAATTCTATATATTAAGATATGCCATAGATATTCCAGCATATGAGTGTAAATGGGTCCCCTGTGACCTGCTTTTCTACATTCATAAAGGAGTTGAGGCGTTTGTGAAATGCTTAAAGCGTTTCATGGCTATTGTTGAGGCTTCAGGGCACCTGTTAGATGACACAATGCCCTTAATTAAACAATTAAATAAGAAAAGGAAAATGGGAAGAAAATATCTTTCCTACGTAGCAACAACCATTTTTTTTGTGAATGAGGAGCCTGAACCTTCACCCATGGACCTACCCCATCTTGTTACTGGGGGTTTTGTAGATGACAAGAAGGAACCCCATACAGAAGCTCTCAACCTATTAGAACAGAGTCAAAAAATTTCCAGAGAATTTCCTCAAGGAGTAGTGGACAGATTAAAGGAAGCCAGTACACAAAACAGTCCACCCTCCAACTTAGACCCCGTGGAACCCACTCTACCAGAGGTAGAGATGGAAATGTTTTCAGTTGTACTTGTTGATGGAGAGGAATTTTTGTTCCTGCATGATATTGAGAAGGCATTCGATCTACGCCTCGACGAATGCCTTAGTATTTTCTGCTCAACCTCGGATGTTCCCATGGACAACACTTCTGACATTATCGAAAAGGCAACAATTCCACTTGGTGATTCAGTTGCGGACACCATTGCATTTGTGTGTGAAGAGATTTTGAGCCATGCCAACCAAGATGCCACTAAAGAAGATCTGGCCGCAGCAAGGGAAAGAATTTTGGAGAAGAAGATTCCAACATCCCTTGTTGTGGAGCAAAGTGGCATGGCCCATTCATCGATTCCACTAGATGCAATGGGAAGAGGAGAGGATGAAGATAGGCTTCAAGATGTAAGTCTCTACTGACATTTATGGTTGTCTCATATTCATACAAGATGTATCTATTTAATGTTATGATTGTCTATGTGCAGGAAACAATTGAAGTGGATAAATTTGCAGCAAGGAGTGGTGACCGTGTTTCCCGGGGCCATGGCTCTTCCTTGGCACAATACATCAGAAATTTGCCAAAGGAAGATTTTGTATTAATCCACAAGGACTTTTCCCCTCAAGGACACTTCATGACTTGGTGTCTGAAGGCCTTGAGCAAAGTTTTGTGCCTATCTACAATAATGCAAGGGACCAATTGTATATTTCTAGTTAGGAAGTCCCTTGCCCTTACTACCCTAGGAGATAACTTTAGAGGCAAAGTATTAGGTCAAATAGGAATAGCTTTAAGTCTTGGACTGACAGACCCTCAGTTAATATCCCAATGAGTTTTGACTTACCAATTGCCACTATCTTTTCAGAGAAGAAAGAATGTAGTGGAGAGGCTCAAGGCCAAGAGCCAATTGTAAAAACTTTATAATACCAATTTTTGTTTTTCCAATTTCCATGTGCATTCAATCTATTAATCTTCATGGTTTTTGACAATCTCATAACCTTTGCATAGTTTAATCAGTCTTTTTCCATTATTTCTTGTAATTTGTGCTACCCAAAATGATTGCAATGGCCTAGGAATGCAAAAAAAAGGCCTACCACAGAAACGCGGGGATGGGCCCTGCAAAACTTTTGCAGGGCCCATCCCCGTGTTTTTGTGGCAGGCCTTTTTTTTGCATTCCTAGGCCATCCTATGCACTAGGTTACCTATATTGCAAGTCTATCTCCCTCAATTAGCACCTTCACTTGGGGAATTGTGGAAGACTCTTCTTATGTGCAATAATTAGAGAAAGTTAAGACTCCTCTGGGTGCATATAAGCATGCAGTAGTAAATGTATGTTCATAAACATTGTTTAGCTATTGGTCAGGGGGTTAGCATGCAGTGCACTCTAGCCAAGGCCAATCATATGCCCTAATGTGCATGACATGTGTTTCCATGGCTTGGAAATGCCAAAAAAAGGCCTGCCACAGAAACGCGGGGATAGGCCCTGCAAAAGTTTTGCAGGGCCCATCCCCGTGTTTCTATGGCAGGCCTTTTTTTGGCATTTCCAAGCCATGAAATGCATTAAATAGCATTACCACTTACAACAAGTACAGAAAAAAGAATGATACAACTATGAAACACACTTCAAAGACGTACTGGAAAAAGACACTTAGAAACATAGGAGAAATAAACTTCAAAACATGTACACTAACAGATAAACACTTGGGAGAGCAAATACGAGAAGACAAAGATTATATTCATCATTTGGGATTTACAAAATATTCATGATATGGGATATACAAAAGGTTCTCCAAACAAGGGAGTACAAATTTTTGTTAAGGGTTGTTCCCTCTAATTCTCCTAGCTAGCTGCAAATCTTTAGCTTGTATTGTCACTCTCTTTGCATGGATGGCATATAGGTTAGAGTCCTCCAACATTGATATAAGATATGCCTCTGCAGCTTCTTGGAGAGCTTCAATGGCTATCCCTTGGATACGAAATCCAGCACAATAGCATTGGATCTCTTCCTTCACAACTCTTGCAAATGACCTTCGTGGAATAAGAAGGTCCACAGACTTTTGATAGTGTCGAATCTCTGCAAAGGCTTTGGTTTGCTTTCTGCGCCTTTGTGGTGCTCTTGCATTTGGGGGGATGTTGGGTTGTGGTCATTGTGGTCTATGACGTGGTTGGTGTTAGATTTATTTAGACCTCCATGGTCTACCATTGGTCTACCTGCATTTGGTCGAGGACCCTAGCCGGGTCAAGGACCAGAGCTCGGGGGAGCCAACGCTCTAGCACGTATCTTCGAGGTTATTCCATCTCCTCAAAGTGGCTATATGAGGAGTGTTTGGACCTTAGAGAAGATTCTACAGGTGCCAAGGGCAAGGGCTATTTAAGGTTGGGAGGAGAGTGGCAGGTAGCTAATTGGGATCTTTCATTGGTATTAGAGCTTGAGTGAGAGAGGGGAAAGTTTTTGAGAAAGCCACTTCATCTTCTTCTTGAGAAAAGTGGGGAGGAAAGTCTTGTGCACGTCGCGTGGAGTCCAGCACAATAGCGTTGGATCTCTTCCTTCACAACTCTTGCAAATGACCTTCGTGGAATAAGAAGGTCCACAGACTTTTGATAGTGTCGAATCTCTACAAAGGCTTTGGTTTGCTTTCTGCGCCTTTGTGGTGCTCTTGCATTTGGGGGGATGTTGGGTTGTGGTCGTTGTGGTCTACGACGTGGTTGGTGTTAGATTTATTTAGACCTCCATGGTCTACCATTGGTCTACCTACATTTGGTCGAGGACCCTAGCCGGGTCAAGGACCAGAGCTTAGGGGAGCCAACGCTCTAGCACGTATCTTCGAGGTTATTCCATCTCCTCAAAGTGGCCATATGAGGAGTGTTTGGACCTTAGAGAAGATTCTACAGGTGCCAAGGGCAAGGGCTATTTAAGGTTGGGAGGAGAGTGGTAGGTAGCTAATTGGGATCTTTCATTTGGTATTAGAGCTTGAGTGAGAGAGGGGAAAGTTTTTGAGAAAGCCACTTCATCTTCTTCTTGAGAAAAATGGGGAGGAAAGTCTCGTGCACATCGCGTGGAGTCTTGAGGAGAGGAGCGTGAGTTTTTTTTGGTGTGGATGTTGGTGGACGCCAGTTTGGGGATGGTCTACGGAGCAAATTTCGAGCAAAATTTAGCCTTCTAATTCATCATCTACAATCAAGGACAACGACCAGCAGGTATGCATTCACACTCCTATTCTTATCTTGCCGACATTGGCCGCCCATAGGCTTAACTGCCTTGAGAGAGTAAGAGAACACAAGTTCTCTCTCTTCCTAAGAGGTACTCAAATATAGAATACAAAGTTTGCTTTATAGACAACAAATCTCTGCTCTCTGTTCTATGTGGGATAACTTCGCCGCCCGCGCGCTCTTCTTGGCTGAGGAAGTCGCCTGGAAGAAAGGAAGAGAGATATGATCAAGCAAATTCTCTCATTTTGACCTCTGAAATTCCTACGTAGGTGCACTAAAATGGCCATAGGTTGAGCTAGGAATATCCAAAATTCAAAAATTCAAAGTTCTATGGATTCCTTGCTTCAAGAGCTTTCTATTGATAGGTTACTTGATAGTTTTTTAGTAGATATGACCATCTGTACATAGTTTGGAAGTTTACTGAATAGTATCGTGAGGGAGTCTTTAGGCATGAATGAATTCTTACTTCTTCATAGATGTTTTTGGACATGGTTTCTTTCCATAGGAGATAATTTCCCTCATATTTATCTTCATTTAGGATCATAAAAATCATGTCAAATCTTAAATTTCTTATAGAAAACAATGTAGAAGAAAGGAAGAGGATTCTGTTCATAGCTACTCTATTAGGATGCATGAGATATTGAAATTCTTCATTGATTGATTTTGTTGAATGTGTTTATGATTGAATAAAGAGTGAATATTCAATTGTACATGGACATTCATTAATGCATTTATTATTATTCTTCTTCATTGAAAGTTAGTTGTATGAATTTGAAGATACAATTAGTATTACAACTAGTTTTTTACACAAGAGTGAGTGGATGTATGCATTGAAAGAAAAATATGATTTTGGTAATCTATGGACATTAATTTGCATGCACTCACCAAAGAGTTTGTCCTAATAATCAATTTACATATACATATAGTTCTATTGATTTAAGCATTTACAATTCGCTATATGTGTTTTGTTAGAACTAGAACCAATGCATAGTTTGCTTGTTGTAAATAAATAAATTCATGATAAATGATTTGTTGCATATGAATCTTTTTATTACTCATGGAAGCATATTTATGTATATCACCTCATTATATGGTTTTATTATAGGTGAGTTAGCTCAAATGCATACAGAAAAGCATGAGAGTATTTTTTAATTTGTTGGTTGAGCAACTTGAAATGGTACTGTTGCATGTTGTGATAATCATAAAGTCATGTAGGAAGCTCCAATTTCCATGAAAATTTGTATGATGGTACTTGATACAGTTTTTAACCTACTCACCAAGTTTTATGTTTTTTAGAGTTATTTTAGTAGGTCAAAGGATTCCAATACTTCAAAGATGTTGTTTCTTAGAACACCCTCTGGAATGTTGACAGGGGTGTCTTGTCAGAGTCCTATCTCTTGGTGGGAATATCCATTTGGAGAGTTTTTTATTGGGTTTTAAATCGTACCTATTTGTAGTCCTTTAAATTTCATTACATTTGGACTTTTGAATTAAGAGAAAATTGAAATTCTCTCTGGTCATTGTGCAGGGAATTTTCTCTAGCAATTTGTTGCAGGTGTGTAGAAACTTGGGTGCTTCTCTCACACCACTAGTCCAAATGATATGAACTTTGGATATGTGTTGGAGCATAGTGTTGCAATAGATATATATAAATTTCATATGATTTGGAGAAGTTTTGAGGAGTGTAAAGGCTATTTTAGCTCTCTCCTCCCTCTGGTAAGGACTCGCTAGAGAAGTGCGTAGAGGTCTGATCATTATGCCATTTCTCTTTCATGGAATGTCCAATCAATGAAAACTCTTTTGGACATGTTTGGTAGCTATGTCATCTTAGTTCTCACCAAATTTTAAGTAATTGGGAATTCATTTGGGGAGTCTATGATTATAATCTTCCCTCTGGTCTAATTTCTGAGTAGTGAAAGTTGTGCAGGTATTGCAGACACTATTTTGTTTGTTTCTCTCAGTTGGAGAGCGATATTCAAGTGAAACATAATTACAAATAGGTGCTTAGATAAGCTTTCCAATGAGCCAAAGTTCACTGAATTTGGAGTTCATTTGATAGGTCTACTCAGTGGATATTGGGAGCTATGCCTCACTTCCAGGACCTCCTATACATAGGTATAGGTTTGCAGAGTTTTGGTCATAAATTCATGATCATAGCTCCAATTCTTTTTATTTTACTTGGAGGTGAAAGCTAACTTCCACGGCTATATGTATACCAAAAATCATTATTTTGGGATATATTTAAGTATTTCTAATGTTCTGGTCTTTTTGTAGGTACTGCACTTTTTGACATAAGAAGTTAGAGGAAGTGATCAAAGACTTTAAATTGTAACTTTTAGAGAAAAATCACTTGGATTTAGCATGTAATAGATTGATAGTTTGTATAGGATCATTTATTAGTATTTTTGAAAATGTATTAGTTTGTATAGCCTATACTTGGCGCTTATCGTCGGATGTATTCTAGGAATTTTCTGTTGCTTGTATTGTCATCTTGTAGACTTGTATAGGACTTGGGTTTTGTGGTGTGATCAATGTATGGGATTGAGAGAGGATCGAGGGTACATCTTTTAATTCATGTTTTACACGAGCGATCTATCGATTAGGAATATCATTAGTTTGGTATTACCTCTTTGCATTCACATGACTTATTAGTTGTCCTATGTTTTTCTTTTTAGAATGAATCCCGATGAGGTTGTAACTTCCATGGAAGAGGTCGAGCTTGAGCGACCTTATACTACGGAGATTACGAATCTCAATGCTAAAGTTAGAGGCATGGAGGATAACCCTTCAGAAGATCCTCCAAGCAACTAACAAACCAGAGGTGCCACCCATCGATACACCTATGCAGGTGGAAGTTCCATCTGTTGAACCATCTAGTTCACAAATACCATTGACAGATGTGGGGGTTTCTTCTGGTAGAGACGTTAGATGGCAAGTGAAAGATTTAAACCCACCAAAGTACCACCGACAAATTAGTGCCAGGACGGCAGATGCGGTGGAGCAATGGATAAGTAAGTGGGAACAGTGTTTTCGACTTTGTAATATTGAGGATGAAAAAACAGAAAATACAGCATGCCACTTATAGTTTGATGGATGTTGCTCATCGATGGTGGAGGAAAATAGAGCAAGATAAGATAGAACCGGCCACTTGGACAGACTTTAAAGTTATATTTTACAATAATTTTGTTCCTCCAGATGAGCGTACTAGGGCTCTAGATGCATGGTTTTTCCTACAGTAGAGACAGCTTTCAGGGCAAGAGTATGCATACAAATATAGGGAAATCTTGTTGAAGATTCTAGATCAGGTGCCTAATTTTCTTCAGGTGCATAAATTTGTTCTTGGGCTTAGGGAGACGTTGCGTCCACTTGTGCGCAAGGAGCGATGCCACACCCTAAATGAGGCAGTAGAACTTGCTTTGGTGTTGGAGGATGGGCAACGCTCTCGATTGCAGCCTTCTGGACAAAAGAATACTTGGACAAGATTCAAGAAGCCTATAGTTTCAGTTCCAGCATCTAACAGACAGATGAACGTCATTCAGACTTCGAGTCGTGGGAAGAGGAAAGTAAGCGCATCCATGGAAGATAGAGCTTTTCAGAGATCCAGTTTGACTCAGCAACAGAAAGAAAAGGCTCATCGTGAGGGTCTTTGTTATGAATGCCTAGGTCGGCATCCTTACAGGATGTGTCCTAAGAAGAAAAAGAAGATATCTGCAGCAATGGTGGTGGAGAGGCAACAGTCCTCACCATCCACTCCATCATCTCCTTCACATTTTGATCTTCTAGCTACAGACACTGAGATGGATCCTCCATCTAAAGATAAACAACCCATCTTAAATATAACAGTAACTAAGAAGGTTAAGAATGTTCGAGATGTGGTGTTATCCCCAATAGCTCAGAAAGGGTATCAGTTTCCAGACACCGAGTTGGTCGTCATGAGTGGGGAAGTTCATGGACATCTCGTTAAAGTTCTATTTGATATAGGATCCACACATAATGTTATTAACTCTTCCTTAGTCAAACAACTAAAGTTGAAGACTACTCCATCTGCATACACCTATAGGGTAGATTTGGCAGATGGGAAGGGATCTAAGATCTAGGATTGACGAGTTGTTGGATTACCAGTCCAGATACAGACTTATAGAGATGAGCTAGATTTCGAGATCGCTAGGTTGGCTAGATTTGATCTCGTCCTCAGTAAACAGTGGCATGCAAGTAAGAAGCCAACTATTGATTTTCAGACCCACATATATCAGTTCAATCATAATGGTTGCCGCATTATCATCCGTGGAGAGCCGAACGTCAAGGTGTACAGACGAGCATCTACCTCTGCGATGGTAAAAGCAGAGTGTAAGTATTTTTATTTCTTATATTTTGAGCATAAAGAGTTGTTAAATTTACAGATTCAAACTAGTCTGGAGGCTCAGCTAGCTTCTAGAATGAAAACTAAATTCCACCACTTGTTTCTTTCAGAGTTACCTTCAGGTCTTCCGCCTCGCAGAAAAGTGGAGCATAGGATTGAGCTAGTACCAGGAGCTCATCCACCGGCCAGACAACCGTATCGAATGAGTCTGCAAGAGGAGGCATAAGTACGTCGTACTGTCGAGGAGTATCTTGACAAAGGACTTATCAGATCCAGTTATTCACCCTTTGCAGCCCCAGTGCTTTTGGTTTGCAAAAAGGATGGATCTTTTAGGATGTGTATAGACTTTAGAGCATTAAATAAAGTTACAATAAAACACAGATATCCGATGCCTCGCATTGATGATATTTTGGATGCACTAGGAGGTGCTATTGTATATAGTAAAATAGACTTAAAAAGTGGTTATCATCAAATAAGAGTCAAGGACGATGATGTACATAAAACAGCTTTTCGTACTAGATTTGGTCATTATGAGTATCTTGTAATGCCTTTTGGTTTAACTAATGCACCAGCTACTTTTATGATGCTCATGAATGATATTTTTCGTCCTTTTATTGGTCAGTTTGTGGTTGATTTTGTATATGATCTGTTGGTTTATAGTAAAAGTTTGGACGAACATGAATGTCATTTGCGTACAGTATTTCAAATGTTGGATGACAATACTTTGTACGTCAATCCAGAGAAGACACAGCTATGTTTATCTGAGGTTGAGTACTTAGGACATATAATTTCTGCAGATGGAATTAGAATGGATCCACGGAAAGTTTATGTGATCCTGGGTTGGCCGATTCCTCAGAATGAGCGCCAGTTGTGATCATTCTTAGGATTATCAGGCTTCTATAGGAAATTCATTGCCAGCTATTCGCACATAGCTGCACCATTGACGGATTTGTTACAGAATAATCAGAAGTTTGTATGGACTAGTGCACAACAAAAAGCTTTTGACACAATGAAACAAGCAGTTTCAAGAGCCCCAATTTTATTGGTGGTAGATCCCCAAAAGCCTTTTGAAATAGAAACCGATGCTAGTGGCATCGCAGTTGGTGCAGTTTTGATTCAAGATGGCAGATCAGTAGCTTTTGAAAGCAAGAAACTTTCTCCAGCTCAGAGAAATTGGCCTCTCCATGAACAAGAATTATATGCAATAGTTCACGCTTTGAAGATTTGGAGACACTATCTATATGGTGCAACTTTTAAAGTGTATACAGATCATCACACATTGAAGTATTTTTGTTCCCAGCCTGATCTTCGGGGGAGACAGGCTAGATGGGCTGAGTTGATGCAAGAATTTCATATGGAAATTCTATATAGAAAAGGAAAAATGAATACAGTTGCGGATGCATTATCTCGTATTTTGCATCAGATTAGCTTCTCAATTCTTGATAGTGATTTGATCCAAGAGATCAAAGGTTCACAGATTGAAGATGATTATTGTCAGTCTATAATCAGCAAGTTATCACAAAATGATAAAGATCAAGCATTCTCAAATTTTCAAATGGAGCAAGGTTTGCTCAAAAGAAAGGGGAAGATTTGTGTGCCTAATTCCCAAGAAGGGAAGTTTAGAGAAGAGGTTATTTTTGAGAACCATGATGTACCTTGTACAGGATATCCTGGTATTGAGAAAACTTTGCAGTTGATCAGACGTACCTTTTGGTGGCCAAAGATGGTCAGAGATGTAAACAATTATGTAAGTCAGTGTTTTAAATGTCAGGTGAATAAAACAGAGAGAATTAGTTCTCCAGGTCTGCTACAACCATTGGAGAGACCACAATATTGTTGGGATAGTATTTCCATGGACTTCATAATGGGTTTACCTAGAACACCATGACAGAAGAATGCTATTCTTGTAGTGGTTGATCGTCTGAGCAAAATGGCACACTTTACTCCTACAAAGGAATCAGTGGAGGCTCCGCAAGTCGCGGAACTATTTATTCAGAATATTTTTAGATTGCATAGTCTACCTAGATCTATAGTTTCAGACACGGATCCCAAGTTTACAGGAAATTTTTGGAAACACGTGTTCAATAAGCTTCAAGTTCAACTTAAGATGAGTAGTGGAGAGCATCCACAGACAGACGGTCAGATCGAAAGAGTTAATCAGATACTGGAAGATATGCTATGGGCATATGTTTCAGAAAAGCAAACAGATTGGGATAGTTTTCTCCCATTAGTTGAATTTGCTTATAATAGTTGGAAGCACAAGACTACTAGGCTTGCACCTTTTGAGGTCATCTATGGATTTATTCCACATAGTCCAGCTACCATTGGATTATCTAGGAAATCTCCGAGTGCTTCACAGTTTTTGACAGATATGCAAGCTAACTTAAAAATAGCTCAGTTCAATCTCCAGCAAGCTACTGAAAGGATGAAAACATTTGTAGATCGACATCGAACACCACGAACATTTCAAGAGGGAGATCGTGTGTTTTTACAGGTCCCATTTGGTTCATCATTGACACTGGGTCAGAAACCCAAGTTATCCCCTAGATTTTGTGGACCTTGGACAGTAATCAAGAAGATTAGTGATGTCGCATATAAATTGCAATTGCCAGAAAATTGTAAAGTTCACCCAGTTTTCCATGTTAGCAAGTTGAGACCATACATTTCTCGAGATGAGAATTGTGTAGATGGTTTGTTGCTTTAGAAAATAGAGCATCTCATCTAGATGTTCCATTTCACGTTCTTGATAAGAGGGAGCGGAAGTTGAGAAATCGCTCCATACCATAGTATTTAGTAGCATGGACTAGCCGTCCACTCACAGATGCTACTTGGGAATCAGAAGCTCTGATTCGCAAACACTTTCCTTCCTTGATCACTGAGGGCAGTGATCTCTAGAAGGCGGAGAGAGTGTTGGATTTATTTAGACCTCCATGGTCCACCATTGGTCTACCTGCATTTGGTCGAGGACCCTAGCCGGGTCAAGGACCAGAGCTCGGGGGAGCCAAGGCTCTAGCACGTATCTTCAAGGTTATTCCATCTCCTCAGAGTGGCCATATGAGGATTGTTTGGACCTTAGAGAAGATTCTAGAGGTGCCAAGGGCAAGGGCTATTTAAGGTTGGGAGGAGAGTGGCAGGTAGCTAATTGGATCTTTCATTTGGTAGTTCTTCTTTCTTCTTGGAGGACGCCTAGATGGTCCTGCCTCATCATTTACTTCCTCTGCCTGACCTTGCTCTCTTTCTTCATTGGTTGGTCTTTGTCCTTGTTCTGGGGGGAGTGTCTTGCCTCCTTGTGTTACTCAATGGTTCAGGGGGATATCATCATTGTTCCATGGTGGCTCATTTCTACTTTCTTCATCTGAGGAACTTGATAAATTTGATGTCCCAATCACAACTTTCCTATGTCCTCCTTGTTTGGGCCTTGACTTGATTGGTGTCCTGACTAGGGGCTCATCATCAGATGGTGGAGGGGAATAATTTATTTCTTGAGATACATCTCTCTCTGGTGAAGCTTCATCCCCCTGTCATGGAATGCTATCGGATTGTGTCCCCGCACCCGAGCGTCGTCTGGAAGAGTGGCTTGTGGTTCGACGCTTCTTGTGGGGTGTCATCCATGTTGGGTGTTGAGTACCTTGCACATGGCTAGGGTAGACGACATGATCCTTCATAGTGTTTAAGACCAAATAAAATAATGTAAGTGAAACTTACTATGTAATGTGTAATGTTGCTTTCTCCACGAGATAAGATGAATGACTGTGTAAACTCCTTCAAAGTCACTTGGAATAATTATCGTTGTGAAGCATTAGTGGAAACCAAACACATCAAATGTAACAATTGATCGAACGATGACCAAACCTTCTTTCGCTTGTTAATGAGATCAACCTGACTATCATTTTCTATTGTAATTGAACAGAGGTCCTTCCAAAGCTCCCATTTCCCATCATCTTGACTATTCACATCTCTTTTAAAGAAACGTCTTGCCTTCTTCCCAGTCATTGAAACTTGTTGTAAAATCTCTTGAGACTCACCATACTTCTTAACAACTAAAGATACGTGGCCACCATGACAACCTATAGAATTCTAAAGATCTTCTATTTTCTGGATTGCTATTGTAGACCTCTCTAGTGGTTTCATTGCAAATGCATATTCAACATGGAGCTTCAAAAGCCTATCAAAGATTCTCATGAATGCATGCAAAGTACAAAAGTGAACATTGACTAATGGAAATGGGATAATGGGGTTCCAATCATTGCTTATTTTATCACAAGTCGGTTCTTGTAACATTGGACACCTCAAAAGTGATATCTCCCATTCCCTGTGATTTGATGAGTCTGTTTCATCAATTTCTTCAGAGTCATCAACTCTCATCAATGCCCTTGCAGGTTTAGACTCTCTTAGATCCTTTGTAACCTTATGTACAATATGGGCAAGGATAGAGAGAAGATGCTCCTTGTTTACAACCTAACATGCATTTTATACTCTTAAGGTCTCCACCCAAATGCCATTCTACCTCAAATTCACATATATCATCTACAAAAAGCTTTTGCCCATGTATTTGAGAAGAGATTACTTCCGTAATCCATGGAGTCCTACTAAAAATCCACGAAATAACATTGTTTGTTTCTTTGGGAACTTCTATAGCACCTAACCACCAGATATCTCTCTCTGATTGCACACTGTAAGTCAAATGGTCCCTCCCTCCTAAAGTTTCATCACTCATTGCATGGTCCATAATTTCATTCATTAGCGTCACACTCAACCTTTCTAGTCGCCAACCCTT
>CM035417.1:187279446-187324446 GCA_020310875.1 Ceratopteris richardii | reverse complement strand
TGGATTGTCTAGCCACTCGAAGACTCAGACGGGCTCCTAAAGGTTGTCGAGTAGTGTTATAAACCCCATTTTTTAAGACTGTGGGACTAACCGTGTCATTGTTGATGCAGATTCTTCAAGAAGCAACTATGGAACCGAGAATTCAACAGAGAAAAGTAAGAGGTTGTTGCAGGGAGAGATAGAAGTGTTCTCGAGAGATGAAGGCAACCAGTCGACCTTCCAAAATGTAGAGAGGAATATAGAACAATGGAACTAAGCAAGGTATTTCTTATGCTCAAGCTTTACAAATCCAACAGCAAGGGATCTTCTCAATGTTCAACAGTCAAGTTTTACCAGGTAATCCTAGCATTATCCTCAAGTGTCAAGAACATAAAGGAAAGGAGAAAATGATTTAGACATTGAATTCAAGAGGAAAGATTATAGTATGAGTGAATAAAATAGGATCAACCTAGATCCTGAATACGAAGATAAAAATGACGGTACTTTATACATAGAGAGCTCTTCTTTGGAAAAATGGAATAATCACCTCTCTGAGAGGGTTGTGGTAGGTCTATATCATGGACCACGGCCTGCTCAGGAAATCCTTAAGAACCGGATGAAAGATAATTGGGAAAGCAGGGGGCTTATAGTTAAACATGTTCAATACGTGCCTAACAACTATTTTCTATTCTTTTTTGAGGATGCTCATAATACAATGCATGTCATAGCTGAGCGACATTGGATAATCCGTAACACACCCATTTCCTTCTTTAAATGGTTCTCGGAATTTGATCCCAGAGGTTCTAAGCCTACTAGGGTTCCTATTTGGATTGAGTTTTCAGACTTCCCTATTGAATTTTGCCCTTGGATTGAATAGTTAGGGGGACTGGTTGATAGAGTCCTGGGCCAAAAACGTAGAAATAGCTTTAATCCTAAATGGGATCCTCAAATGCTTGTAGAAATAGATTTGTCCAAGAATGTTAAACCTGTGTTGGTCCTTAAAAACTCTGAGGGATTTAAACTCCATGAACAAAAAGTGTTTTATAAAAACCTTTGTAATGCTTGTTTTCATTGCCATAATCAGGGTCACCTCATTACGGATTGCCCCGTGATGAAAATTAATAAAAAAAACAAGAGTCAAGTGTTGACAATACCCAAATAAGAGAAAATCTTAAGGTGGAACAGAGTAAGACAGAGATGCTAAACAAAAGCCCCCTTAATAAAGTCAAGAAAAAACTGGCTACTTGGGGGAATAGACCTGAAGTGCTAGTCAAAGAAATTTCAAATCCTTATCAAGTGCTAGAAGAACATACTAATGGTGATGTTGCAAGTACCTCAAGGAAAGTAAGAGGTCACTTCACTAAACATGGATGTGCCCCCTAAAAAGATGAACACTACAGGTATTTCTAGTCAAATGGAGAATAATGGTTGGATTGTTGTTGGGAAAAAGAAGACCACAAAAGATAATCTGCAAGAAGGTATGTCTCCTACCAAGATCTCTTCTGATGATGAGGAATTCAACTATAACCTTAATACTTATGAAGTTTTCGCTAAGCAACTCAACAAAAATGATGAAGAAACCATTCTCAAAATTCAGGCTGAATCTAATTCTGATCTTGAGGTGAGTAGTAGTACTAACATGAATATTAGCTGACAGGCTAAGGTAAAAATGAAATCCAAAAGAAAAGGAGTGAGAACTTCAATTTTTGCCATTAAGCCCCCTAAGAATCATAGGAAATAATTGTTTCCCTTTTCTTTTTTGCTGAGTGTTTTTTCATGGATACAATCAAAATTATCTCTCTCAACACTAAAGGTCTCACTAACCCTATTAGGGGAAAGGTGATTAACAACTCGTTAACTGAGTCTGCTATAGTTCTTGACTTTATCTACTTGTAAGAGCTCAAAGTTGGAGGGGTCTCACTAAAGGCCAACCTAAAGATAGTCTCAAGCAGCTATACTTAGTACCATACAAAGCATCAAGGAAAAGGTGGTGCAACTATTGGTATCATTAGTCCTCAATCACCTTGTTGATGAAGTTCTGTGTAGTATCTCTAATCAATGGATTGACTTAAGAGGTAAGAACCCCTTAAATTTAACTAGTTGATTGGGGAACAAGGAGAATATTCTGATTGGTAAAGGAAAAGATATGTGGTATAATTTGATTAGCTCTCACAACATGTTTGACATGTCTGTGCACTCTGGTCACTCTTGGAATAATAGGAGCTTTAGCAATAAACTTTCTACTACAATCGACAGGGTTTATTTGAATGTCTCTAGGTATTAGGAGTTTTGGAATACTAGTTGTGTGCTTGACCAATCCCTTCAACTGTCTGACCATGTCCCTCTTGTTGTTAAACTGTTTAGAAACAACCCTGATTACAGAGCTGGCTCACCCCATCTTGATGTGTCCCTTCTCAAAATTCCTTCTGTTAAAAATCAAGTTATTGACATCTTCAATAGACACTGTGACAAAGACATCTCTCCCTTCTTGGCTTGGGAGCTGGCCATTTAAGATATTGAGAGGGTGCTTACCATCTTCAAGATTAAGGCTAAAAATATTAGAAACAAAAGAAGAATGATGATTCTGAAAGAGATTGACAAGGTTAAGTCTTCTAAGTGCAGTTGATCCATTATTAGTCAGAAGGTCCTTGAGCTCCAGAATAGAATAAGATATGTAGATTACATTCTTGCTAGTAGCACCCTTGCCACGTCCAGAGAATTTTGGGTTAGGAAAGTGGATAAGCCGAATAAACACATGTTTGATATTTGAGGAAAACTAGAGATTTCATTCCCTTACTCAAGAAGGCTTCTGGTGGTCATGCTACTTGTGTGAAGGAGAACTTACAAGAGGCTATATGCTTCTTTACCAATGTTTTCTCTAGGCCTCCCAGGGGGGGGAGCACATCTAGAGGGTCAGGGCTATTATTACTCTTAAAAGGAAGAAAATGATCTCAAAGTATGGCTTCTCTCTTGGATCTCCCCCTTTCTGCTAGTAAGGTTAGAGAAACCATTAGTAAATTGAAGCCCGGTAAGTCTCCTGGTCATGATGGTATCCCCAATGAATTCTTCCAAGCGCTTAAGGAAACTATTGTGCCCATTATTCTTTTGCTCTGGCAAGAAGCCATTAGAAGAGCTACTCTTTCTACCTTTATCAACACTAGAGTGATGAAACTTGTTCACAAAAAAGGACCTAAGGATGACCTTAATAATTGGAGAGCAATCTCTTGTCTGACTTCTTTGTACAAAACCTTTGCTACCTCTCTTGCTAGAAGGTGAACCCCCTGATGGATAGTATCATTCTCCCAGAGCAAAAAGGTTTTATAAGAGGAAGATACATTCTTGATGCTATCATTTCCCCATGGGAAGGTTTTGACTTTGCTAAAGAAATCAACATTGATACCTATTTTTTTAAGGTTGACTTTGAGAAAGCTTATGACCGTATAGAGTGGGATTTTATTTTGTAGTCTCTCCATGACATAGGAGGTGGGAAAAGGTTTATAAAGTATACTAGTGTGCTTTTTGGTAATGCTCATTCAAAGATTGCTATGAATGGTCACCTGTCTGATTCCTTTAAAATTTGTAGGTCTATAAGCCAAGGATGCCCTCTTGCCCCTCTGTTGTTTGCTATAATTAGTGATGCTTTTGGGTGGTTAATTAAAGATTGCATTGATCATGGAGACATAAAAGGTATTGAAATTTCTGGCTCCCCCTCACACCTCTGTCTGCAAATGTTTGTTGATGATACAAATGCTATTTTGAAAGCTGATGACCACTTTGTTGACCATTTTCTTAAGTGTCTTAATCTATTTTGTATTGCAAGTGATTTTGTTGTCAATCATAACAAAACTGGTTTCCTCTCGATTAATAAAATTATTCTTGAGTGTGTTAGACATGCAGGTTGTGAAGTTATCAAGGAAGGTAATGTCTTCAGGCTTCTGGGTATCCCAATGCGATTTGATGATATATGAAGAAAGATGGAGATGGATGATGGACAAGTTTAGAGTATAAATTTTTAAATGGATGGATATGCAAGATAGCATATCCCAAAGGGTATTTTTTCTTAACCACTATATTTTACCTTCTCTTACCTATTTTCTGGCTCGGCATCCAAGGAGGAAACAACTTGCTCAAGCTATTTCCCTTGCAAGGAGGTTTTTGTGGGGTGAAAACAAGATTGCCAAGGTTGCTTGGAACATTTGTTGTATGAAAAAAGCAGAGGGTGGTCTTGGAATTATTTGCCCCTCCAAGATGGCTACACAATTGGCTGCTAAATGGATCCTGCGAGCTACTCTATCTGAGGACTATTGGGCTAGACTCATCAAGAGGAATATAGATAAGTTCTACCTCCCAAGTAATAAAAGCTAGTATAAAACTCATTTATGGACATTGTTAGTTCTCCTACTATCTTTGTTCCTAAAGGTTCCATGTTGGTGTGCAATTTCTGGAAGGCCTGGATGAAAGTAAAGAGAAGTTATTCTTTACGTGTTTGGTTTTCTAATAATTTCTTCTTTAAATGCAAGATTCAATGTGGGTTGGCTAGACTACTTAGACTAACAATGACCCTCTGTCTATAAGATTGAATAAGTGCAAGAAGCAAGGATTTGATACCTAGAGGAGTCTTTTCAAAAATGAAGTCCTCTTAGATGAAAATGACATGAGAAGTGATTTTTTTGTCTTTGCGTTGTAAAGAGATGATCAGAGACAAGAAGAGGGAACTCTTATGTAAACTGAACAGCAATCTCTAAAGGAAACAAGTTGATCTATATGAGGTGGCCAAGGACATGTACTACAACTTTAGAAGATCTGGTGCTAGCATTAGAACACTAGTGGGGAAGCTGAACAAAAAATGGAACATTGTTTGGAACCCTCAGCAATGGAGATACAGATTTCAATGTACTTGGTCCTTCCCTTTATCTATGAAGCATTCTTTCCTGTTGTGGATGATACTGCACAAAGGAGTGTGGACTAGAAGCAAAGCAAAGGAATATAAAATTGATGTTGGGAAGTGCTGTCACTATGGGATTATTAAAGACCTTGAACATTTATTCTTTAGATGTCAAGTTGTTCAAAGATACTGGCAAGGAATTTATTTGTATTACAAGAATTCGGGTCTGAAGCTTCCTAAACTGAGAAAGTTTCTCCTTGAAGAAGCTAATAGAATGGACATTTTTTTATGGCAGTTAATTAGAGCTGACACATTGTGGTCAATTTGGAAACACAAGAATACAAAGCTTTTTAATGACAACTCCAAGAATTACCCCTTCTCTTGTATGATGGGAGTAAGGAGAATCCTAAAACTCTGTACCTCCCATCTTTCTGCCTCCCCTCAGTTGGAGACCAACCATTCTTCAATCATCAGAAATAACCCTTGTAATGCTTGGAGAAATAAGCTATTGAAAAGTTTCTCCATCGCTAGACTATCTACTCTTTTTTTTCAGCATCAATTTTATATTCTTCTGTTTTCTCTCAAAAAAAAAGTGTGTTGCATCTTTGGTGCTACCGTTGCTCCTTGCTATGAAGTTGATGCTTGAGGAATGACAATGAGGATGCCCATGGAGTGCTGCAAAAGCCACAGTTTGAGTCACATGCCTTCCCTTGTTCACTTTTGTCACGTTCTAGAGCACAGTCATATGTGCTCGACTACAAGAAGGTGCAATCTCACTCAGTGACGAGGATGATGAAGCCTTTTGTCTGGGAATGTGGCAGTCCATCTCGATGTTGCCCCCCTCCATGATGATGTTCCCCATGCACAGATCAAGATGGGGACATACCATGGGCAGCAGCAGAGTCACTTCAAATCTTCTCAACTGGCCTTCAATCTTCTTAAACATTACATTGTAGCCAGAATAGCAGTAGCTACATTATGCAGTCTTTCAACTTCCGCCTATTGCATCGACTATGTACGTCAAATTTGTGACTGCAATAGAAATGGGTAGGAAATCCAATCTACAAGAGTTGGAAACGATCTAGCTATGAAGTTGCCGAGGAGGATCTGATAAAGGGGAAAGTGTGAAGTTGATCTGAGCATGGTAGAATCATTTGTACAAGCTTATGTTCATGATTATGCACTTACAGTATGTCAAAGCATTGATGATAGTGTTTGCGCTTCATGCATGGCAACCTTTCACTATTGTAGTTGTTGCTACTACAAAAGTATTCTATCGTCTACTACTTTTCACACACCTCATGTCCTCTCGAATTCTCTACCTTTTTCTCTTCATGCAAGTTGTGTGCAATCATACAAATGAACGATATGGAGTGGTGGAAATGAAATATATTTGACATATAAGTGAAAAATATTAGGAACTATAAAAAGCGTATGGAGTTGAGGGAAAATCTCTTGGTATGTGGGATAAATGCACTTGCATGAGAGTAAATGAGAGCTTGTGAGAAAGTCCTTGCATGTGGGATAAAGTGGATGCATGTGAATACAAGAGGGTAGAGCATGGATATCTCAACATGATTGAATTCACTTTTTGGGACACTTTACCATAGAAGGATCCTTGCTTTATTGCATCCGCATTGGCATAACCAAGAGGAGATTTGTTGAGATACTTGTCTTCCAATTGAACTCCCTTTTGGTTCTCTTATTCCTTGACAAGCATATATCCATGCGTGAGAAGTTTTTCAATAGTCATGAATGGATTCTAGAAGGTTGGAGACCCTTCTCTTGGATTGACAACGAGTTTTCCTATATTCTGCACACTAACATAGCTTATCCACTTTTTGAATTCATCATTGTAAATGCATGCTTTGATACCATTCTCAAGGATCTATGGAAGCAAGTAGGCCTATGACGACTTGATTCTATGTGGCTTCAGATACACAAACAACAAAAAGAAAAATGTGAATGGATAAGGTATGTGCGGTGTGGCAGAATACATGCATGCTTACTTTTTATTCACTTACGTTTTTACATAATTGGTTGTATATGCTGCATCATCAACCCTTACAATTTGCATTTGATACATTTTCCAATTGTTCATAGCAACCCATGCAGCCACACTTGTTACCATTTCATCTTCATAACGGCATTAAATGTTTCATATAATCCAATGAAAGTTTGGTTATTCACTATTCACTTGGAATCATGTAAGTGAAACCAATCTAGTAGTGATTTACATCAATGATTCGATCATTACTGGCAATGATGAAGAGAGGATTGTTGATCTTGAAAAGAAATTGAAATATGAATTTTCGATGTTGGACTTGGGAGACTTGAATAGTCATGATAGGATTCTAGAAGGTAGGAGGCCCTTCTCTTGAATTGATAAGCAGCTTTCCCATATTCTGCAACCAGAATAGCTTATCCACTTTTCTACTTCATCATCATAACATGCGCTTTGATACCATTCTCAAGGATCTATGGAAGCAAGCACACCTGTGACGGCACCATTCAATGGAGCTTCCCATACACAGAGGACAAAGAGAGAGAGATGTGAATGGATAAGGCTTGTGCGTTGTGGCAATTGCATATCACTACCACTACAACAGATCGATGGTATACCGAGGTTTTTATCGAGGAAAATGAACGCGGCTTTATTTGCCACGACGCCGGTGTAAAGGTCGGTTTGCACGTCGGTACCAAAGAGTCAGTATAGGCATCGGTATATGCGTCGGTATATACGTCGGTATAAGCGTCGGTATATCTGTCGGGACCATAAACGTCGGTATATGCATCGGTAATCGGCTTCTGCTGCATCGCCTCTTGGGTGTACCGACGGTTATTCCGATGACACTACTGGGAGTACCGTCGCGTATACCGATGACCATACCTGCAAAATTTTTTTTGGGCAGAGTGTTTTGTCTTTTGCTACAGCAACATTACCATGATGTTACTGAACAAAAGACAATACACTCTGCCCAAAAAAACCGAGTACATGTGATGTGTACTCTAATGACAACCGAAATATGATTTCATGAAAGAGAGTATTATTGTACACAAAAGAGATAATCAGAATGAACAATGAACCATGTACAAAAGAAGTTATATATTTCAATAATGAAGCATGTACAAGAGTGTGGCAAACCACTGTCATATATGATGCTTTTACAAAATGTGGCAAAGCAATGTATTGCCATATGGAAATCAAATACAAAATATTGGTCTTCCACTGCCATACACATGCAAAGAACGTTCCATATCAAGAGTCTTGCAACAAAGAACATTAATGGAATGAGATAAATTCACATGAAAATTACAAACAAGTAAAAACCAAGTTTATAAATTAATTACCTCATCGCAAACGCTCCCGAGAAACTACCGCACCGCGTCCCTCCTAGTCCTGCAATAGTGCAGTCAACCCATGACTATATCCATAAGACTCCTCCGTTCGTGTTGGAGGACGACCCATTGCCAGCTCCTGAAACAAATATAAAAAGATTAGAGAAATATATATGAGAAATTTAACACAAATAAATTCAATAAATGAAATGGTACTTACAAACTCATGACGCATCATGTCATATCCACTGCTTGGCCCAAATGTGACGGTCCAATCGTGTCTAGACGTGTGGCTATGGCATTTCGCTGCTGGCAATATCGATCAGGAGTCTGCTGCTGCTCATCACGAATCATGTCCCACTCCTCAGCATCTAACCACACAGGCTTTGGTAAGCCTTCTCTGAATGCATCACGAGCCTCGGACCGTCGATGCGACATGACCTCACGTGCGGTGTGCAGAATCCACTCTGAACTGACAATCGACTGTCCATCAGCTGGTCGGAACTCTTGGTAAATCGTCTGTGTGATATAATTCTTCCGATCTTTATCCTGTTCACTCCATTTCAGCATGATGGAGTGCCCAAACTGGATGGAGCAAAGCTGTCGTATGCATGCACGCATTGCTTTGCCAGCCGCATCCATCACCGGAGCTCCATCTCGGATACTATACACCTTGGAGTCATCATGGTCATGAGCACCCCAAGGTGTACTACGTGGTGTACTGTGTGGCGTACCTACATCTGAGGTACTTGTCCTAGGAGTAGAAGCGGGCGACACAACGTCCATCGCACTACCTCCACAACAACCGCCTCCTCTGCCTCCAGACCTACCTGTAGATCCACTCCTAGAACCTCCTGCTCTAGAGCGTGACCTCGATCTACGAGACGGGCGAGACCCTATATCGCGTTGAGGTGTCGAATGCACATGTCTACTAGTAGACCCAGTAGGAGATGGCTGCAAAGATGGTCGTGGTGGAGTCACAAAGTTAGGAGACATATCTCCTATGGGAGTAGCACCACCCTCAGGAGTGACACCAGCAGGAGTGACACCGGCGAGAGTGACACCGACGGGAGTGAGGCCAGCGGGAGTGAGGCTTGCAGGAGTAAGGCCGCCAAGAGTGAGGCCGGGAGGAGTGCTACCACGAGCGATCCAATACTGTGATGCAGCGGCCATATACGCAGGAGGAACCTGAGAGATGAACTCCAAAAACTGCTCCTCTGTCATGGAATGTGGAGTGTCTGGAGGACTGTCTCCCATCGTGCTCTGTAATAAAAGAACTCAAATAATTAGCATGCGATAAGAAAAATAATATAGGGAATAAACAAAAAAAAAACCAAAATTTAGTACGTACAAGTGCTTTATTCAAAAGTCAAAAGTCTTCTCTAAATCTATTTGCTCCACACTTGGGACATACGTGGAGATGCTCATACTCATTCCGAAAGAGAATGCAATCATTCAGACAAGCATGAATTTTAGTATAATCCATTCCAATAGACTGTAAAAGTTTTTTCGCATCTCCACGTGTTGGAGGCATGTCATTGCCCTCTGGCAAAATTTGATCTTTAAGAAGCCTGCAATAAGCAATTAAAATGATATTAGTAAATAAAGCTATTGTGATACAACAATGAAAGCCAATTTGTTCTCCACTTACCTGAACAATTCAGTGACACTACTATCTGACCATCCATAAATGGATTGCAGATTGAGCATCGCGAGTGAAGCACGTAGTATAGATATCTTTGCTCCATTGTAAAGTGGTAAACGAGCTAATCTTCACATGTTTTCATATTCTTCATCAACTTCTGATCGTGGAATTTCTGTTGTGTCCATGAAACTCTCGACACCTTCTTCACCATCATGATCTTCGTCCATCTCATAAAATGCTTCAAGCATCTCTTCCATATGTCCATTCTGTGTAATATTATTAGTGCTTGCTTCTACGTCTAAGTCCTTTTTTACTCTCTTTTGTTCACGAGAGGTTACCGGTGCAATGTCGTTTGGGTCCATCTGCTCACCTGGGGGACCATGCGAATGATAGCGTAGGTTTTCCAATTGACTCCTATCAAAGGATCCATACTCTCTAACATGTGTAGTACAAATCCGTCGTTTCCGATAAATTTGATACTTGCACTGTGTGCAAGGACATGACATTCTCTCTTCAGGATCCAAAGAAGCCATCTGCTACAATATGGACATTTTAGAACATTTTTTTTATTAAACCTAAAAATCTAACTCTTAAAGACCTAAATACTTAAATACCTAAAAAAACTTAAAACCCTAGTTTTAAAACCCTAATCTATATAGCTATCCCATTTTATCTATATATTCGGATTTTCTCTTGATTGATCCTATTTTATATATTTATTTATTTATTTATTCATATTTTTTTCCTCTTAATTAAGTTATATGTATGCCTAAACCCTAAAACCCTAATTTTAAAGATCTAGACCTAAATTATGTATATTTTTATACACATGTGTATATACATGTATATATGTATTATATGTGTATGTGTATGTGTGTATATATGTTATGTACGTGTTAAAACCCTAAAACCCTAATCCAAATGACCTAGAACTAAAACATGTATATATATATATATATATATATGCATGTGTATATATATGTGTATATGTATATATATGTGAATATAGATAGGTATATAAGTATGTGTGTTTGTGTATTGTATATATATTCACTCTATTTAAAATGATTAAATTTAAACCTATTTTTATATATTTAATCATATATATTTCATTTACTTATTTAAAATACTAGTTCTTATCACATTTTATTATCTATATAATTATCCTACCTTATATATATATATATTTATATATTCAAATGTTTTCTTTACTTAATTATATTTAATTATATATATTTAATTAAATAATTTAAAACACTAGTTCTTTTTATATTTATTTATGTATATAATTATCTTATTTTATATATATATTTATTTATATATTCAGATTTTTTTCCCTTACATAATCCTATTTTTATATATTTAATTTTATATATTTAATTATATATATTTAATTAAATTATTTAAAACACTAGTTATTTTTATATTTATTTATGTATATAATTATCTTATTTTATATATCTATTTATTTATATATTCAGATTTTTTTCCTTACGTAATCCTATTTTTATATATTTAATTTTATATATTTAATTATAAATATTTAATTAAATTATTTAAAACACTAGTTCTTTTTATATTTATTTATGTATATAATTATCTTATTATATATATATATATTTATTTATATATTCAGATTTTTTTTCCTTACGTAATCCTATTTTTATATATTTAATTTTATATATTTAATTTTATATATTTAATTTTATATATTTAATTATATATATTTAATTATATATATTTAATTAAAACCCTAATCTTAAAATTCTAGATCTGAAATACTAAACCCTAAAACCCTAATCTTAAATATGTAGACTTAAAATATGTATATTTCTGTATACATGTGTATATACATGTATATATGTATTACATGTGCATGTGTATGTGTGCATATATCTTATGTAGGTGTTATAACCCTAAAACCCTAATCTTAAAGATTTAAATCTAAAATATGTATATTTTTGTATGCATGTGTATCTACATGTATGTATGTATTATATGTATATGTGTGTTTGTGTATATATGTTATCTACGTATTAAAATCCTAAAACCCTAATCAGAAAGACTTAGACTTAAATCTAAAATACTAAACGCTAAAACCCTAATCTTAAATATCTAGACCTAAAATATGTATATTTCTGTATACATGTGTATATACATGTATATATGTATTACATGTGCATGTGTATGTGTGCATATATGTTATGTAGGTGTTATAACCCTAAAACCCTAATCTTAAAGATTTAAATCTAAAATATGTATATTTTTGTATGCATGTGTATCTACATGTATGTATGTATTATATGTATATGTGTGTTTGTGTATATATGTTATCTACGTATTAAAATCCTAAAACCCTAATCAGAAAGACTTAGACTTAAATGTGAAATACTAAACCCTAAAACCCTTATCTTAAATATCTAGACCTAAAATATGTATATTTCTGTATACATGTGTATATACATGTATATATGTATTATATGTGCATGTGTATGTGTGCATATATGTTATGTAGATGTTATAACCCTAAAACCCTAAATTTAAAGATTTAAATCTAAAATATGTATATTTTTGTATGGATGTGTATCTACATGTATGTATGTATTATATGTATATGTGTGCTTGTGTATATATGTTATCTACGTATTAAAATCCTAAAACCCTAATCAGAAAGACTTAGACATAAATCTGAAATACTAAACCCTAAAACCCTAATCTTAAATATCTAGACCTAAAATATGTATATTTCTGTATACATGTGTATATACATGTATATATGTATTACATGTGTATGTGTATGTGTGCATATATGTTATGTAGGTGTTATAACCCTAAAACCCTAATCTTAAAGATTTAATCGTAAAACCCTAATCCTATTTTTATATATTTGATGTAAAAAAAAAATTCAAAATAAAAATAGGATTATATGTGTGTATGTATGCATGTGTGTATATATGTGTGTATGTATGTATGTGTACATGTGTGTGTGTGTATGTATACAAGTGTATACATGTGTGTGTATGTGTATGTGTGTGTATGTAGGCATGCATGTGTGTGCATGTGTGTGTACGTGTGTGTATGTATGCATGCATGTATGTGTGTGTAAGTGTATGAATGTGTATACATGTGTGTGTATGTATACATGCATGTGTGTATATGTGTGTATGTATGCATGTGTGTATATATGTGTGTATGCATGCATGCCGGTATATGTGTGTGTATGTATGCATGCATGTGTGTATATGTGTGTATATATGCATGTGTGTATGTATGTGTGTATATGTGTGTGTGTGTATGTGTATGTATGCATATGTGTATATATGTGTGTGTATGTATGTGTGTATGCATGTGTGTGTATGTATGCATGTGTGTAAATTTATGTGTGTGTGTATGCATGCATATGTGTATATGTGTATGTAAGCATGCATGTGTGTATAGGTGTGTGTATGTAAGCATGCATGTGTGTACATGTATGTGTGTATGTATGCATGTGTAAATTAATGTGTATCTTCCTTTCTCTTCTCTCTCTCTCTCTCTCTCTCTCTCTCTCTCTCTCTCTCTCTCTCTCTCTCTCTCTCTCTCTCTCCCTCTCTCTCTCTCTCTCTCTCTCTCTATCAATAGCGAATAGAAGAATCACTTACAAGTATGTTCCTCTTTGAATCGTTGTCTTCAAAGCGTAATGTAGGTCGTCTCTCGTCCAATTCCAAACAATCGACGCCAAAGAACTTCTGCAAAATCAACGAAAAGAGAAATTAGAAACCCTAAAGCATAGAGAAACACAAATGCTAACAGTAAGTGCAGCACTTACCAAGATGTGAGAGCTAAGCCGAGAGAGAATGTGTGTGTGTAGAGAGAGATATCCGTGTGTGTGTGTGCACAAGGCAATGCAGGTTCGCGCGCGCAAGTTCAACAGTAGACCGACAGTACTCAAACACGCGCAAAAATGTGAAGTTTTGCTCTTGGGTTCGCGGTATGTTTAAAACTCGCCACCGGTATAGACGCCGGTATAGACGTCGGTATACGCGTCGGTAGTTCTCAGTAAATTACCGACGCGTATACCGACGCTCATACCGACGCCTATACCGATGCTTATACCGACGACTGCGGGCCACACCGACGATCCGTTTAAAACGGTCATACTGACGGTCACTTGACCGTCGGTATCTCTAAGTGACATTTTTCGAGGCCCATACCGACGCCAACTGTGACCGTCGATACATGCAGCATCGGTATGCCCCTCATATGTTGTAGTGTACGCTTATGCAGAAACGCTATGCGGTATGACTACGCTTATGCAATAGGAAGAAATGTTAAGAAAAATATGAAGTGTGTAATCCACGCCATCGCACCGCAAGTACTGCCTCTTCTCCTCCTAATCAAAGCTCACCTCTTGTAATCGTAGCATTCGCAATGGTTTTATAAGATATTCTCTTAATTTATGTAGATCCTGTGCTAAATCACGTACTTAGCCAAACTCTGCGGTTTTGCATGGCCTCTACCATTCAAGTCTTGTCCCTTCACTAACCAGTCACTTCCATGCCCTTTATGGAAATCAGACAGCAAGTGTGTTCGGTTAGCGAAGTGGACAACATCCTTGTATCAATTAAGTAAACTCGGAGAAAAGGGCATTGTGAGGTTTGAGGCTGACTCGTCGAAGTCGAGGATTATCTTCATGCTACGATGTGAAGCGGCTACGTCCCATTTCCTATGTGACAAGAGTGCGTGGAAGAGAATGGTAGAGTTGTGCCCTTGCTCATCAAACAGAACATTGATTATCAACGAGAATCAACAGATATGCATTGGTGTGGACAACTGTCGTAAGCCAAGAAAAGGCATTGCGCGTTGGCACGCATTTCGCTGCATATTAGTACGAGAACGAAAAAGGGCGCATGATCATGATTCATACATCACGTTGAATTCTTACTCATATCATGCGAAGACAAAGGGGCTTCTCTCTCTCTCTCGCCTTAAAAGTCAATGACGTAGCCACACTTTTTCGACCTTTGCACTTAAAAAAGGATATCATGCAGAAGACTAGAATCCGTATGATAAGAGATCTTATTCATATCACCAGAGGGAATAATGGGATGCGTTTCTGATGAGCAGAGGATAAGTGACGCATAGTAGAAGGAGCCGATGTAGATAATGTTTTCAAAGACGGCATATAATGTCTTCACATTCTGTAGTTTCATCATATTTTTTTTTTTTTTAAAATGGAGGTTCAGCCGAAGCCTACTCCCCCGGACTTTAACTTTGAAATTGCAACTGTACAAGTGAATGGGCATAGCACTCGCGGGACCCCCCGTATCCCACAAAGCAGGGGTTAGACAAGGTTACAACTGAGAGACATGGTTACAACTGGGTTTAACTGGCCTAAGCCATAACATGTCCAGCCTGGGACTTGAACCTTGGACCTCCGCCTCAAGAGACCAAAGCTCAACCAACTGTCCTACAGGACGTGGACGTTTCATCATATTTTGGATTTTTATTTCATACAAGCTTTAAACTATTACGTCACATCCATTACTGGAAATGTAAAAGGAAGAGAAAAAAAGAAGAAACGAGAGCATTCCGTTGACTCAGAAAACTGAACCACAAACCATTGTAACACGGTGGTGCTTTGACAATGAAGAACGGTAAATATGTTCCGACATACACAATCGTTACAATGACTCAAGAAATTGCATTATGGAACTTCATTATTACAAGCTATAATGAATTGTTGGAGAATAAAGAACGTGGGTACTATTGAAGTTACCTCAATAAAAACACAATTGGATGCCAATTGATATATCAAATAAAAATATGATGGTTCTATTGAAAGGTAGAGGACTCATCTTGTTGTTGTGAAACGATATGCACAAACGCATGGAGCAGATTATGAGTAACATTTTAGTGTAGCTGCAAATATGACAACATTGAGAAGTCTAATAGCATGGGCAATCATGAATAGTTAGAAAATTTATCCGCTATACATAAAGAATATACTAAGATCATCCTTATTGTTTTCTTCACCTTGCGTGCCACTTACCTTTGATCTCTCTGGATGAGTGGTTTCCCCACATTTTCTTCGTCTCCTTGAAAGCTAAGGATGCCACGCCTCATTGGGGCTCTCTGCTTTTAAAGAAGAGGTACACTCTATTTTAAGTGGAGGTCTTCTTATTAACGGGTGTACATCTCAAGGCTGTCACGTTAGCTTGGGCCTCATTTCTCAACATTCACAAAGAGGCACGATCTATTTTAAACAAGGGTTTGGTGGCTAAAGGGTGTGCATCCCACTAAAGTTCTTGACTTGGAGGACGTGCACTTTGTTGGGGCGTAAAGGACCTCCATTTCTATTGATGTGATTTCCATTGATGGGTGGACCTAATTATAGAGCACTTAATCATGGAAATCCTTTGTTTGCTTAAGAAAAAATTCGGCCCTAATGTAAGGAGGGTACAGCAAACCAAGGGTCCTCGTCATTCTCTTCGGGATCTTGGCCCTCATGATCTCCCTTCCTAGAGATGAGGTACAAAGAGTTCAAGGAGAACTCAAGTGATCTTGTATCATTGGGGCAACGTGTTTTCCCAATGCCACCCATTTACGCACGGTGATAGTGGTTTGAAAAAGAGTGGTTCCCTGGAGGCATTTCAGTCAAAAAGTTCTAATTCTTGGTGAAGAACCACATACTCATGTTTTTTAATGGGGACCCTACGGCATTCGAAGCTTTACAAATGAGGATGATTGATCCAAATGAGAACTTGGTTACCTATTAAGTGATTTGCATAGTTTTACCCAAACAAATCCAAGCCCACCAAATTTCCCCTATGCATTGAGCTCTCACCTCTATTAACTATGAAACCTTAAGCCATAGGATCAAGGACTAACCTCGGAAAAATAAATCACAAAATTGCCAAAGAATTGTGAGGCAGAGATGCTCTGTGATCTATCGTCTCTGTAGATGCAAGAAGCTACAAATCCCCCTCCCACGCTTTGCTCTCCATGCTCCTCCCATGGGACAACTAAATTATGAAGAAGCTTGCACCCCCTGGTGGACTCCCTTGGAAGTACCGCAAATAACAAAGATCATGATGGTTTTACCGTGATAAAAGAAAGCAAAAAGAATTCAAAAACCATAAAAGGGAGACAAAAGAACTCACGTCAAGCGAGAAAGGTTTCAAGCAGCCAGAGAAAGAAGTCAAAGCGCTTATACGGATACAACCAAGTGGAGGACTTTAAAGACTTATAGGGGGATCAATACTTCACAAGCGAAGGCCGAAGAGGCAAACCCAAAAAGTAGAAGCTAAAACATATATTAAATAGTCCTAGACAAGGTCATCAAGAAATTGCTGTCCAATGACATTAAAGGAAAAGACAAGGCAAGGCCCACAACCATAGAATGGGCCACAAATGGGTAAGGATTGAGCAAACAATCATCTAGGTATGAGCCAAGAAAAGAAGGACGAGAATGGGTGAAAAGAAACCCAAACCCCAAAGAAATATTTAAGATTAGTTTTTCCAATATTAGGCGCCTTTTAGACGTGAATAGGATTGTATTAGTAAAGCAAAAGCTAAAAGACAAGACTACGAAATGAAAATTGATGGTAAAGACTCAATGAACAAGCTTACGAAACTTTCTCCTTCACATGCCGATTTTTCTACATAATACTTCAAAATGATTGGGAAGAAACTATTGTTTTGAATTCTCGATGAGGTTCTCTTCTCCAATACATTCCTGATTTCATCCATGATGTTTTCCCCCATGCTTAACATAGGGTGATCGTAAACTTCATAAGTTCGAGATCATATGTAGGTGCTTCTTGTGTACTAGAGATCTATCCATACACGTATCCCCAAGATAAAATGGATCTTTTGCTAGCCCCCTAAAGAAAAAGGAGGCTAAGGAGCCCATGAATTGGTTGCTTTAGCTGACGCATTGATCCTTAGGTGCACGACTAAGTCGTTGGTCAATGAAGAAGAGATTTGGGCCTACCCACCATTTTTAAATGGAAAATTTCTCTCTCTTGCGCTAACGGATATATCAAAACTCTTCTTATCTCCCATAACAAAGCTATCTCCAAGGGCTCAAATCCGATTTCCTCCTATCAGAAATATTGAAGTTTTATGTATCTCTTCTCAAACTCTCTTGTACTTTTTTTTAGCATAGTTCAAGATTTCTTTTTTAATAAAAGTCGTAATCAAAGTATGCAACAAATGGACATGAACATTAGGGAACTTGGAAGGCTATCCTTGCCACCTTCTTCTATCATGAATGGGCCACAAATTCCTTCATCCTTAATGGCAAGAAGCGTATCTCGGTTTTGGCAATGCCTTAATATTTTATGCAATATCTTTGGCTCTAAAATCAACCACTCTGAGGTTAGTTCCAAGAGTATCTCTTAGCTTCTTCGGGACCATGGGTTCTTAGAACTTGCATCGGGCCAAGCCTTCCGCCTGATTGGGGTCCTGGTGGGCTTCGAGGTCTCCATCGGTCAAAGATTGGTTTGGATCCTTAACAAACAGCTTCAATACTGTAAGGGTATGTACTTGAATGTGGTTGATAAAGCGATGGTCATGAACATGTTTCTCATTCTCTCCATCATTTGTTTCCTTGCGTGTTGGATATTGGCAGACTTTCAATTGATGAAGATGAAAAGGGTCTGTAGAATTTTGAAGATGAAAAGGGTCTGTAGAAATTTTCATTGAATGGGAGACCCTAGAAACCGGGGGTGGGGGGCTCCAAAAATCAAGTGGTACATTTGCTATTGTCCGAGGACTCTAGGGACCTTGATATCTCGACATAGAGGCAATGGAGCATAAGCTCGCTGAAAAAATGAATGATTAAAGCTATGATTCACAACAACACATTGAGGTCAAAGTTGATCTTTAGAAATAGTCAAAACGTGACGTTCTGTGGAGAGCCACTGGTGGCATGGCCTTCAACCCTTCACTTGGCTTTTTTTCCCGCTCCCAGTGATCCCCAAGGCTCATTGGCTTATCTCCTAAGTTCATCATAGTTAACTTGGAGGCTCCTACGTTCATCATACTCAATTATTGCTCTTTATATATGAACTTGACCATAATTACATGTAGCTTTGATATCCCTCAAATTTCTCTAGTTACACTCAAGTCCAAGTTGCATGGTTTATGCGTAAATCGGCTTATGTTGACTGCAAAACTTGAAAAAAATTATAGTATTGTTTCATAGATCAAATATCTAAGCATCTTTTTGTGCAATTGTACATCATCTGTACTATTTTTTTGTCATTCAAAATTCTATATTGGAATCAAGTGGCGTATCAATTGGGTTACAAGTAATCACTCCAAATAGATAAAGCATTTCAAATATATAATGGCTTTCTTTTAAGCATGCAAGTTTTGGTACGGATATATCTTTTGATCTAAGAAAGCCTTTCGCTGCAAATTCACCTTTCACTACATTTTGAAAATCCATAATCTTCTATTCTTGACCTTTCACTACATAATCATCCAGGCGACCTTAGTCCATAACGTAAAATATTATTAAATCCTGTTAAGAAATTCATGGTAATAGACTGAAATCCCCTACATCCCACTATCCCGAAAAATGGTTTCGTCATCCATATAAGCTTCCATAAGTTCTTTGCAAGAATTCCTATTGGTAATCTAGTGAAAAATCTAGTATTTCCCTTCCCCTTGAGTTTCCTACTTGAAATGCATAAGCGTTCCTCTATGATAGTCAGACATTAATTCATAAGTACAAACCCTGCTAAATGATGCTAGGTCATCATGCTCATGATTTGAACACCAAGTAAGAGTTGAATGCTCCTAGAAGTCAAAATTATTCCTATCTCTTCAAAATCTAAAGTTAAAAGTCATCAATAAATTTTAGGTCTCCCTCGTGCCACAACTAGACCTTCCTCATCTAATAAAAAACAATCATTCTAACCAATGTGACTAATCGATCTGGTTATTGCCTCTCATAGAATAGTGACATTCGTATCTAGGAAATCTAAAGAGTTTTTTTAAATCCCTCAATCTCATCCAAGGAAAATGACTCTACAACTAGAATCTATGTGGAGCCTTTGCCACTTTCCCTTTTCCTTAAAAGATACTTTAATCAGTTCAATTTTTACCATTTTTTCCATAGATGAGAACATATACATGAGCTCTCAATCTTTCCTTCCTAAAGATTGAAGATCAAACTCTCATATAAAAGAATTTGTAGGGAAAAACAAACGTAAATGAATTCCTGAGTATAACTAAATCTCTATTCCTGAAATCTTAATTAAGAGATGTGCACTTTAAATCTATTCTCTATGGGTCATGTTTCCCTTTCTCCCTAGCCATTGAAGAAAATCTCTCAAATGGAAATGATTTCCAACATACCATACCAATGGAAAAGTATTCCAATTAAAAGCGAACAATTCCATGAAACAAAGCATCTATCCGAATTCTTTAACTTAGGATACAATTCTCATATGTCATAAAGAGTGGACTCTTATGTTCATACTTTTCTAGATCCCTCTATTATATCGCATCCCATGCCTTCTGACATGCGGATCTAATGCTCTTTCTAGAGTAAACATCATTCCAAAGGCTTTATAAGTGAGTCATGTGATAATATTTCCTATGATCCTTGTGAAACCCGCAATTAATCCAACTAGTTTCCATTTGGGCTAAGCAATCTAGGATTGCTAGCCATGAATTTAAATTTGTGATACTTCATTCTCTGGCCTTTTTTTTTAATTAACTCAATGTGGGTAATCACATAGATACCTGCTCACGTCTTATTGGATCATGAGACTCTTTTGGAAGTAGTTTTCCTTGGAAGTGAGCATTTTCGTTTTTTTTTTTTTAGTCATGCTAAAATGGAAGGACAATACATACTCTCCATGGAACATTCTAATATTCATAGGTTTGCCTATGCACAATTGTTTATGAAGGCTTACTTCCTTGTCCTTAACAATCATCAAATCTTAAATACATTAGGATCATGAGATATAACTTCTGTTGAAGTTACCTTAACACATGTGTTTATATTTATTTGATCTTGTTTGCTTAATACAATAATCTTTAGGGATTTGGGACTTGGGGGTCCATGGGCATTAGTCCCCTTCACTTGTACTTTTCCTTTCTTTTTATTTAATACAAGTCTGGGAGAGTAGGCATATTAAAAAAAAAACAATCTTTAGGTTTTAGAACCCTTAAAACTCTTAACCTTTCAAGAAACATTTTCATCTTTCTATCTTGTTTCCGTTCTTGAATTTGATCTTAGATATCTTTTCCTACCCAACACAAAAATGATATGCTCTTCTAATTTTCAATATTGTAATATTTGAACAAGGAAAACTAATATAAATATTAGAAAAGAAAGTTTTCCTAAGACTCCTCAGTAAAACATAGAGTGTTTTGGGAGCTAAAATGTGGCAGTCTACTTCCATGCCAGATGTGAAAGTATTGCGCACAAAAATCTCATCAAAGTAACCACCAATGCCACCCTCAAAATTATCAAGATGTGGACGATGACCAGGTTTGCTTTGCCCATACCATTCGAATGTTCTCCTTTCCAAGAAGCTTTATATAATTCCGAAATGTGAAATATGTGCTTTATCATTTACCAAATATCTCTATAATTGGACTCCTAGAGAGAGATAATCATGTATCCGAAGTTGACCAAGTACCAGGCCATCATTGGATGGAAAATATGTTTAAATGGGCTTCTTTGCAAGTCCCCAAAATGAATTTAGGAAGTATTTTCTTAAAAACTCAACAATAAATCTACTGTAAAAACTCCAAAGTTCACATTTTATCATAGAAAAAAGAATGGGGACAACTCTAGATACATTATTAGAAGGGAGAAGATCCCTTTGTGCACTATCTTGCCTTTATTTCAAAAATGAGCACTTTTCAAGTCCTATTTCCTTGAGTGTTCCCTCTTCTCGTATTAGGTCCTTTTGGTTATCCATCGTTCTCCTTCGTTGTTGGAATCCCACATACATAGAATGGCTTTGTCTTCAATTTTTGCACATAAACCTAGTGTGATGGCATGGTAGAGAGAGCTTAATGCTTGAAGAGGGAGTTTGATGCAAGATGAGGAATATCTTTGTTGGAATATCTTGAATGATACTGCAACCAACGATCCCAAATATCAATTTTCCTTCCATAAATTTTCCGATTTCCTCATGTCATCCCATGAACTCAAAGGTGCAAAGACTCGGATGAGGCAAACCTCTCACGCTTATAGGTGGATCCAACGGAGGAGAATGGAGGTGCGGGTGAAGGACATGGAGGCATGTGTTTGTGGGGCATATAGATGTTAAATCCCGTATAGATATTATAGGTGGATCCGAGGGAGGAGAATGAAGATGCAGGTGAAGCTCATGGAGGCATGTGGTTGTGGGGCATATACATGCGATTCCCTCCTGTCATCGCATGAATTCAAAGGTGCAAAGTCTCGGACGAGGCAAACCTCTCACGCATATAGGTCCACTACTCAATATAGGCAAAATCCATGGGAGGAGAATGGAGAATGAGTTCACAATATTCTATATAGATGTGCTCACCCATTCTTTCCTAAAAAAGGAGTGGTGTAAAAGAAATAAACGGATCCTCTCTCTCTCTCTCTCTCTCTCTCTCTCTCTCTCTCTCTCTCTCTTACATGCACATGGATAGGAGGGAGGCTTTGCCTTCTTTCTCTCTACTAATCTTACACCCAGCTACCTTGGATGTGACATGCATGCTGAGGGTGGCTATGAAAGTCAATAATCCTAGGCTTTGCAACTGAAACAAGCATGAGTTATAGAAGAGAACGGCCTTGATATCGTTTTTAAATGAAGGAACTCTGAGAACCTATGCACGTGAGAGAGACGGGAACAAATCAGAGGGATGCACTAGACTGAAGGCCAAATCACCCTACGACCATCCATTTATTCTACAATTCTAGCTGGCCAAGAGCTCCTTCAACCCTTGTTTCCCCATCTAACTTTCCTAATAAAGGTATGGTGATGATTTCTAGACTTCTCTAGCGATACCTCGATGGTCAGGTTCATACCTTAGCACAATATAGCAAACGGAGTTTATGCAATTAAAGTTCTCACTGTTGTCATTTCTGCAATAGAACTAAGTGTTTTATCATAATATATGTCGTATGTCTATGCAGGTATCCAATTGTCTTTTTATTTGTATGTGCTTTAACTAGTTTCCATGTTTCATTTACCTTTGGTGTGCAGTCGTCTCCTTATTCATTAATGTTTTACATTCAATACTTGCATATGCTCTTTTATAGATTCTCGTTTTCACATGTTTGATATGTTTCTATAATACACATCGATGGAAGTTAGAAAAGTTCACTATACATCACAATAGATTTGAATGGGAAAATAGAGAAGTTTGAGAAATGCAACTATAAGAATTAGAGATCTAGGGTAACCAACTACCTTACGGGTAGAGGTTTGTGAAATTTTGTAAGTGGCACATATCCAAGTCCTATGTCTCCAATCTGTGACTCATATTTCATATTAAATCTTTGAAAAGTTTGGATTAAAATGGATATGAGGGTCATATTTAAATAATCCCAACATATTCCCATTAATATGACTAGCCACACTCAAGGTTTGGATGAATTCAAGAAGGTTTCCCTAGAAAGGTTATATTTGTCCTAACCAAGAGAAGGAAATTTGAACTCAATAATGATCTTTATAACCTTAGAAAGTCCACAAATATGAATGTAAACGAGTATATATTGAAAAAATAACTCGCACATACCCCACGGTCAACTGAAAGAAGAATCACATACTCTGAATGGTTTGAGATAGAGTGAGAGATTAAAATGAATTTTTTGTTACTTAACTTTAAAAAATCAATCACACAAAAAAGGATATGGAATAAGGTAGATCGCAACTAAAGGTCAATCAATCCCAAAGTCTCTTTGCATGTAAAGACAAGGAAAAGAGGTGGAAAAATCTTAAAGTCACGGGGAGAGGAATATTAAAATAGATATCAATCAATCAAGAAAGATCAAATAAAAGCTATGGAGAAGGAGGAAGATGAAGAGGAACTAGTGGAAGATCCCAAAGTAGAGAGACCTCAAATAGAGGAGTCTATAGAGTCAAATATCCAATCCAAACTTTGACTTATGACTAATTCATAGCTAGTCATTATGCATGCACGAGTCAAATGATTGCTTGTTAGGATCCCAGATGTTTTGGGGCCACGCACAAGGGGATGGAATGAAACGATGCAAAAGTAACTGAAATCCTTTGAAGACAAGGAGACTTGAAAATTCGTACCCAAGACAAAGATAGTTATTTTCATAGCTAAGATGTGTGCGTATAAGCTAAAGAGGAATGTAGATGGAATGTCGACAGTTAAAATAAGCTAATATGGCAATGGTTTTGAAAAGAAATTCAGACTTATAGAAAAGATGACAAATATTCAAAGCTTTGTTGCAGGAAGAACTAGTAAAGGATGAAGAATTTATCAATGAGACGTGAAAAAAAAATATAAATGGTGAACTTGAAGAGAGAGTTTCTTTGGATCAGCCCAAGCATTTGAAGATGAACTATTTTCCAAACATTTAGGGTATTAAGCAATATCCAAGGTCTTGGAACTAAAGACTTATGGAATACTTGAAAAAATGTGGATACAAGGAAACGAAAGGAATGTAGATCACTCACTCTACTTAACAAAGAAAGGTAACAAATGTGTAGTCGTTTTAATTATAGTCACAAACATATCGTTTTCATGAATCAAAAATTAAGGAAATAAAGAAGAAAATATGGGCTGACCTTAAGATCTCTAATTTAGGAAATAAAGAAGAAAATATGGGCTGACCTTAAGATCACTCACTCTACTTAACAAAGAAAGGTAACAAATGTGTAGTCGTTTTAATTATAGTCACAAACATATCGTTTTGATGAATCAAAAATTAAGGAAATAAAGAAGAAAATATGGGCTGACCTTAAGATCTCTAATTTAGGAAGCTTGAAGTATTCCATTGAGATAGACGTTGTATAAAAACGAAGAAGGCATAAACGCATCTAAAGAAAGTACATACTTGACCACTTGAATTAGTATGGGCTATGTAAATAGCGAATTTCAAATGCATCGAAGATAAATGTGAAATAAGTTCTAACGAACGAGATGAAGTGCAAACTGTGACTTTATATAGGTCGATTTTGAGATCTCGTATCTATATAAATTTTACAAGACCATACATAACCCGTGCAATAGGATTGGTATCTCCATTTCTGAACACTAAATTAGCTCATCACATTATGGAAACTAAGAGGATACTAAGATACCTCAAAGGGTTAGTGAATGAAGGGTTATATATTCTATCCATTTGATGATGATTTGTAGTTCCAAGCCTATTATGATGTTGATTCTGGAGGCAGCAAGGATGATAGAAGGGGTAAAAGTGGTCATGTGATCATGTTAGGGAAGTAGAGTATAGCTTTCATGCCAAGAGAAAAACCTTCTATGGCTCTCTCCTTGATTGAAGATATGTCATAAGGCCTAGCCAAAGTCTCATGTGAGATCATGAAGCTCAAGTTACTCTTTTTTATTTGTATGTATAGCTCTAAAAAAGTTTCTACCATGTGAGATCATGAAGCTCAAGAAACTCTTTTTTATATGGATATATAGGTTAAAAAAGCTTCTATCTTCTGTAAGAACCTAAGTAGCATAAGCATTGTTAAAAATGTAGTGCCGCATGCAAGGTCCAAGCATCTACAATCCCATTATCACTTTGTCATGTATAAATTGATGTCAAAGGATGAGTGGATAATGTTAGCACTAAGGATCAATATACAAATATGTTCTCCAAATCTTTGGATGAAATAAGGCTTCAAGGATTTAAAAAATTTTGCGGAATGAAGGATTTAGGTTAAGCTTAAGAACGAGAGCTCAAACGAGAAACTTGCTACCACCATGATATGGACATATGAACCACTCAATTAATGGCTTATGAAGTCATGAAATCATCTTGGAAGTTCAATCAGAAAGTTCAAATCATCACCCAACTTGGTTCCCATCTTCTATAATATGACTCACTTAAAAATTAGTGATTAAGCCTGATCATCATTAGACTTACTTAGAAATCAGTGATTAAACCTAATCATCCTAAGAAAACAAGTTCATTCGTAAGCCCAATCCCTGCTTTTTTCACTTCAACATTAGGTGCTCATATCTCATCATGTATGTAGACAAGTGCTACTCGAGATACCCTTGATTCACGTTTACATTTCATAATTCAAATGTATTCCGTCTTCTATTACTTTAATAGTTTCACGAAGTAGTATTTTCTCTCTACTTCAATGTTTTCATAATCATTGATAGATATTTTCTTTTAATGGTGTATATCTTTACATAAAGGCAGATTGAGCAGATTCCGAATCATCTATCATCGTGTGGGTGTTTCTCACTAGTTTAGATATTTAATTAATTTTAAAACTTTTTAAATCATATTTAATGACCTATCGATAGGGGTGTTTTTTCCATCCTATTGTATCCCAATTAGTTGTCTCCCACTCTCTCGCAAACCACATGTAGTCCTTGGCCCTATGCACATCTAGAACCATCTCTAAGGTCCATAACCACTCATATGGACACTTTGAGAGGATTGAAATAACCTTATGATTGACATGCTAGGGCCTTGGCTCTTGCTTTCAATGGATATACCCATGCATGCTTGGAAAAATCATCCATGAAAGTCACGAAGTAAAGATAGTTTCCAAAAGAGAATGTCTGCATAGGACACATACATCATTGTGTACAAGCTCCAATTTCTGAGTAGCCCAAATTGAACCATTTTTTGGAAAGGAAGGTTGCATTTTGCCCAAAATACAGCCTTCACAGACATGTTTTCTCGGTGCCTCAAGTTTGGGCAAAGCGGACACCATTTCAGATTTCTGCAGCCATAGCAAACTAGCAAAATTCAAATGACCAAAGTGTGCATGCCAAAGCTTTGCATCTGACGTAGCTTGAGAATCATGTACTGCACATGTCAAATCATTCACAGATCTTTCATAGTCTATGAGCTTATACAGCCCATGACATAAAATGCCAGAAGCAATAATGATGTAACCATTTGATAGATCATGAATTGTACATCTATCATCAACAAATTTCACAACCAAGCCAATCTTGACTAATGCAAAAATTGATAACATATTTTTCTTGATCCCTAACACAAATAAAGCATCTGACAAAGTAAAAGAACTACCATCAGTAGTAGTCAGTATGATCTTACCAACTCCCATGATAGGATAAGAGGATTTGTTAGCGCATGTGATAGTACTCCTTGTAGGGGTAGGCTCAAGTGAAGTGAAGAAAATGTGCTACGAGGTAATATGATTGGTTGCCCCATTATCAAAATACCGAATATCTTAGTCTACTGAAGCCATACAATGCTCGTGAGAAGATGGGTCAAAACTGCAAACAATAGTAAATGCCCATTCTTCATTCTACACAAGATTAGCAGACTTTGTTTTCAGTGTAGAGGCCTCTGCAACAACCATTCCAGTCTCTTTTTTCTTTGCCTCTTTTGCAGCCAGTTTTGAATAGTTCTTTATGATATGATCATTTTCTTTACAGTACTTGCAAAGCAAGTTCTGCTTTTCTGATTTCTTCTCATCTTTGTCTTCCTTCTTCGAATGTGTAGCATTTGTAGATTTTTGCTTGCTAGTAGATGAGCTCCATTTACCTTTGCCCTTTTCACTAGCCAAGAAAGCTTGATCTGCAACACGCATGATGGACCTATTCTACCTAGACTCATCTTGCTGCAACAGAACAGAGACTAACTCCTCAAATGACAAGGCATTTGGATTTCTTTTCATCATCAAATGAAGACTCTAGAAGCAAAACTCTGATATGAATCAAGAAGACCATTCAAAACGGTCTGCACAAGTGAGCTATCTGGTATAACGTCATCAGTAGAAATCAACTGTTCTTTCAAATCCTTGATCTTTGTCGGAAAATTATCCATAGAATCACCTTCATTCATGTGCTCACTCTCCAACTGTTTTTGGAGGTAAGCAACATGAGCCTCATTCCTAGCCTGGTACAATGTGGTAAGTGTATCCCAAACATCCTTAGCTTTTATCCAAGAGCAAATGTGAGGAACAATGGCACGTTTGACACACAAGGCTATCAATGTATGTGCCTGAGCATCATCTTTGACACCATCTCCATCAGCTCCAGCACCTGTATTTGTAGTACATGTATTCATAGGTGTAATAGGACGTCTTTCAACACCCTGTAGAAATATTCCAAAGTCCTTTTGCAACCAATACATGTTGCATCATATAAGCCCATAACGGGTAGTTGGTACCATCCAACTTATCCTCAACAACCAACATACAAAACTTTCAGCCATGGTCGATGACTAAAATACCTTGATGCGAAAAATTGACTTTATCTCAAAAAGTTGATCAAAACTGCCCAAACAAATTCTACTAAACCTATAGCAGACTTTGAGATGCTTATATTGGTGAACCAAAAATGGTATATACCTTTGGCACAAAAAGACAAAATAGCCTACACAAGCACTATGATAGTGCATTTGGAGGCCGAAACAAAATCAGATCGCGATTCGACCATAGCAAAGCTATTTTGGTCTCTAAGACTACAATTGGAGGAGTGTCGATGACACCCTAGATGAAGCGGCGAGCTGCTCTGATACCAATTGCTGGAGTTACACGTTTGCAGAAGCACGCTAACAGCACAAGGAAGAAGAAGAAGCTTGGAGCACAACACACAATACTGAATGTATTACCACTAGAATGTACAAAGATAAGTAGCCCATTAGGGCAATAGGTGTATATACAAGCCGGGGGAAAAAACCTGAGGGAAAAAAGTGCCCCGGTGGTCCTAGAGTGTTCACACACCACTACCTAACTATATCAATAGGTACACCATACAAAATTCAAACCCAAGTCATTGAAGTGAGAGGGGAGGCAATGCACCAAGCAAGCTTGCTTGTAGAAGAAGAACACATAACATCTCATGGACATGGTCTCCAACAAGTTGGTGATATTGTATCGGAATACATTTTGAAACAACATGTGCATAAGTTAAAAAATGTGGTTATAAGCAGATGATTATCAATAGACTTTTCATAAGTGCTATTATGCAGTTTGCCACCTTAGAAGGAGATGTAACGCCAAAATACATTAGTGGATGTAGAGTGAAGCTTTATCAAGAACCCTTGATGGAGGAGATGCTTAAATGAGTCCGAGAAGAATCTTAGGAATCTGAGATGATTGGGCATAGATCCACATAGAAATGTCACTATAGAAGGGTTTCATATTGTGAATTTCATTCCCAAAGTAGATACCCCTAGATATCACATGGCAATGTGGCATGCAAAGAGGAATACCTCTCCTAACATAGTTGATAGAGGATCATTCATTTTGGTTGAGCTAGGACAAGGCACTACACTCAAGAAAATTAAGGCGATCATAGATTCTGGTGTGGCCGCTAGTCCTATTAGGTATTCATATTGTAAAGGCATTAGCTTGAGAATGAATGTGATTGAGGCTTACCTCATAGGGTTAGGAGGTATGGAAACACCTTGAATGTCAAAGTTCCAATCCTCATACAAGATGCCCCATTGATAGTGAGATTATTAGTTTGCCATGTTGAAAATCTTATAGAACCTTTGATATTGTTTCAAGATTGGATATATGATCACGTAGTTGACGTGAATCTCCAAAGATGGCTTTTCCAATTTTGGAATGTATTAGGATAGAAGTAGAAACCCTTGTGACTAGCACCCACAAGCTAACTATGGGGATTTCTTGTCCTCACATTAGAGAAAATGGCACCAAATGGTTAATTTTAGGGTCTTCTAGTTCTTCAGCAAAAGGAAATGGAACCGCAAGATCAACATTCACCTAGCAGAGAACTACTAATGGCACCACAAGATTAACATTCCAATACCAAGAAAATCTTATTGGAATCAAAAAATCAATAGTTCTTCAGTTCGAGACCCTCGAGCTTTGGATGAACCAAAAATGCATTGGGATAGAATTGGAAACCCTTGTGACCAGTACCCACGAGCTAACTATGGGGATTTCTAGTCCTCACATCGGAGAAAATGGCACCAGATGGTCAGTTCTAGGTTCTTCTAGTTCTTTGGCCTGATTAAATGGCACTGCAAGATCAACAGTCCTAGTAGAGAGCTACTAATGGCACCACAAGATTAACATTCCAATGCCAAGAAAATCTTAATCGAATCAAAAAATCGATAGTTGTACAGTTGGAGACCCTCGTTCCCCTCCCTCACTTCATGGATGTGCCCCTAGAGGTGTTGTACATAATGCCTCACTTCTTGATGGGAAGGTCATGCAACTGTTAGAAATCCCTTCTTTTTTGAAGAAGAGTTTGTGTGGACCTCTCAATCATAGAAACAGAGGACTCAACTATAGCTAGGAAATGAAGAATGAACATCATCCCCCACCAAGCCAATGAAGCATTATAAATACCAATCCATTCCTTGCATGAGTTAGATATGGATGTGAAAGGGTGTGTAGCTGACTACTCCACCGAAATCGAAGTCACCCTTTCACTTCCATATCTGCTTCATGCCTAGAATATATGGGTATGTATAATACTTCAATGGTTTAGGAGGGGATTGTCTTCATCCTTCCTACTTGAGCTACGGTTGACTCCTATGTTGATACAATTGAGAGGTCGATGCACCACTCTTCTTTGGAAAAAAGAAGGGAGTTCCAACATTTGTATGACCTACCCATCAATATGTGAGGCATTTGTACAAGTATAGCAGCACATCCATTAAGTGAGGAAGGGGAACCAGAAAACCCTAGGGTCTCCAATTGTACAATTGTTGATTCTTTGATGCTAATAAGAGTTTCTTGGCATTGGGATGTTAATCTTACTATGTTGTTAGTAGTTCTTTGTTGGGTGGATGTTGATCTTGTGATGCCATTTCCTTTAGTTGGAGAACTTGAAGACCGTAGAATTCACCATCGGATGCCATTTTCTCTTATGTGAGGGCTAGAAATACCCATAATAAGCTCATGGGCACTAGTCACAAGGGTTCTAATTCTACCATAATGTGTTGTTTGTTCATCCAAAACTTCAAAAGGCATCTTTGGAGGTTCAAGTTGGCTATGTCATCATATATCCAATCTTGAACCAATACCAAAACTTCAATAAGATAGTCATCATGGCAAACTAAAATTTTCAATATCACTGGGATGATAGCTCGTGGCTTGTCTACTAATGTTATTGTGATACCTTTAGGGTGGGTATCAAGAAATATAAGGGGAGCACAACATCCTAACCAAATACTATATATGAAAGGGAGTTGCATTGAGTACTCTTTTGTAGGTCACTCAATATGCATAAGCAATGTGATGTAACTATTTGTCCCTATTGGAGTGTTTGTTCTCTACGATCTTAGACAATACATTGCGTAGGATTTTGTTAGTATTCTATGCTTGTCCATTTAGTGCTAATTTCTTGTGGATCACCATAAAATCCTTCAAAAGATATTTAATCACTTCGTTCAGGGAAATGAGTTCCTTGATCAGAATTTTTTTGTCATATGTGCATCATTCTTCCTAGATGCTTTTACTTCTACCCATTTGGTAACATAAACTATGGAAAAAAATCTATATTCTACATGGGAGCTATGAAGTCAATACCCCACTTTAAGAATGCACATCCTCCCATCATTAATCTTAATAGTGGAATCTCATCATTACAAATAGGATACTGAACTCGTTGGCATGTGTCACACCACTTCACATAGGTATGTGCACCCATATGAAGGTTGGGCCACTAAGGATCTTAAAACGTTATAGCTTTGATCACTCAATCAGGTCCAAAGTTTCCTCCTACAACACCTTGGTGTGCAGTCTCTGACATCTTCAAGTACTCGCTTTCATGTACTCATAATCTTTAAAATCCATCTCTTACATGCCTATATAGATTATCATCAATGATCATATAGTCTTTGGCTTCTTGGTCTGGACTCCTTCATTGTGATAAATTCATCTCTTGGGGAAACGTGTTCATTCTTGGAGGTCAATTAAAGGATTGCTCCAATCAGGTGTTAGAGACACCTGATATAAAGTTGTATGTTCAATTGGGGTCTGATAATATAGGATGGAAAATCCTTTATCAAGCTATAGACACATGCTTCCATTGTTGGCCAATATACACCTAATCAATTCAATGTGTAGGTTTTTATGTTTTGAATGATGTTTCCCTAATGAACCTACATGTGATAATTACAACCACTTGTCATGTTTTTCCTCATCCACATAACAAGCTTAGATTCATTGATCACTTTGCTTGTAGATATTCCTTGTGAGTATGTGATACTTTTGAGACTTGACTATTTGTTCATCTTTCGTTCTTATTAGAGGGATATCGGGTCCAAATGTGAGAATAGTCACTAATTGATTAGCCCAATTTGGAACTACTTTGAGGTTGAACAAATATGCATCACGAAGTTTATCTAACACACCTTGCAGTGATTCCCCTAAGCTGAGTTGCAAAAGGTGATTCATTTGAGTGTGGGTCTTACCTTTCCTAAATATAAATTTTAATCATACTCCATTAATAAGAGAAACCATCCTACTAATGTGCCTCTATTGCAAGGTTTTTTCACCAAATATAGTAAAGCCTGATGATCTATAAAGAATCTGAATTTATTTGTAGGAAAATAATTTTTAAACTTCTTGACCACATAGACCATGCCTAATCCTTGTCATTCATTGGTTGTGTAATTCCTCTATGCAACATTCAATTTCCTACTTGCATAAGCTATGGGAAGTCCTATGTTTCCATGGCCTATTGGTTGTGCTAGCATGCATCCACTAGCGAAATTAAAAACATCCACATGAACATTTATTCCAGTTAGATGTTGTCAATATGGGGACTGAGCATAAATGGCATTTTAGTTCTATGCATTATTTCTCATAATTTTCATTCCACTCAAAGTTTGTCAAAAGTTTGTATAGACTCTTGGTAGTGATTGTTTACATGTGGATAAAACAATGATAGTATCCACAATGACCCACAAAAGCTTGTACTTCCTTGACCATCCTAAGTCTCCATAACTCTGCTATAGCTCTCATCTTGTCTTCATCCATTGATATCCCATACAACATGGCCTAAGATCTTGCCTTTCGTGTCATAAAAACACGATTTTGTGGGTTCAAGCACACTTGGTATTCTCTACATTTGTCAAAGATCTAATTGACTTATGGGATGTGTGTCTTACATGGTAATGAGAGCACAAGTCATCCACATAAACTTATAAGTTCTTTGTCAAGAAATCCTTCAATACATGACACATAGGCCTTTAAGAATGTAGTAGGTGCATTTATGAGTCCAAATGGAGTCAGTCGAAATGCAAAGATTCCCCATTGTGTGGAAAAAGCCATCTTGTCTTGCTCTTCAAGGGCTATGGTTACTTGATTATAACCTAAATCCATCAAAGAAGCTGTAAACTTCCTTGTCTACTATGCATTACAATAGATATTCACTTATAGAAAGCCGATAGCTATCTCTTATGATGGTTTCATTATGATGGTTTATTCACTGATAGAAAGCAAATAGCTATCTCTTATGATGGTGCATTCCAATAGATATTCACTGATAGAAAGTAGATAGCTATCTCTTATGATGGTTGCATTAAGCAGATAGCTATCTCTTATGATGGTTGCATTAAGTTTCCATTGTGTGGAAAAATCCATCTCGTGTTGCTCCTCAAGGGCTATGGTTATTCACACACGTAATTTTCCATTCTTCTTGGGCAAATGAAAATGGGGGATATCCATTATGTATGCTCAATCTCATAGATAAAGCCAACTTTTTTCAACATTGATGTCTCTTCTTTTATCTTTGTTGCATACATGTCATTATAGGTGTATGTGTTCTACTTCATTGGCTTGGATTTCTAAACTCATGGGGATCCTATGGGAACATATGTTTGGATCCACTCCTTTCAAGTTCTTGTAATTCCAAGCAAACACATCTCTTTACTCTCTTAGCAAACTTATCAATTCTCCCTCTTTTTCCTCGCTGAGGTCATGTCCTATACAACTACTTCTTTCTTCTCCATCTTCAATTGTCCCTAAAACTATCTTATTCTATTCTTTATTATCATAAGCTTCTCCCATAAGATCTTCTGTCTTTGGAATTCTCACCATTTTCATTCTTCTTCTTCAGCAAGTTTACACATCCATAAATGTGTCCCCTTGTGCATCCATGAAGGATCTGATCCTATGGAGTGCATTCATTCCATACCTTCTAGTGTTCTATGGACGGTGAACCATTGAAGGGGTGGTACATCTCAATGTGTATAGTATTTGAGATTGACCTTGGTAGTTACACCTAAATGCTATAAGTACAAGGAATTAGTTTCCCAATCTTGCACAATTTACGATTGTCTCATGAAAGGTCTACCCAAAATCATCCCAAAGATATGCTTTTTTCCAAATTCTCATATGGAAAAGGTATGTGCAAGCTCTATACCACAAGTGGTGAGAATGATTCCTACTAAGAATCACATAGGCTTCTCTATATGTCCATCTACCATTTGCAATTTCATTCTAGTTGGTCATCAAGCTAGCTTGCCCCAATGTTTCCATAAGGAAGTGGTGGCAATGGAAATTCCTTCTCCTAAGTCTAGGATTCCCTTGGTCGTATATCCTTTATAGGTGTAAGAAGATATGTATTTCCCTCTTTTCCTTCCCTCATATCTCCTATCTTGTCTATGGGTATTTTTGGTGCTTTTCTTTGATATTCTACCCGAAAGTAGAATAAGCAACTCATTAGGTCAAAAAATCACCAAAAAGGGGCAATTTAATAATGACAGATTAAGAAAATCAATAAATAGAGTCTTTCCATGTGTACAAGGATATAACATTCTTGTCTCTTTTAATCCTCCAAAGCAAGGCTTTTTTTTTAGTAGATGTGCTCTAAAAGTGCCGCTAAGGCGATATGATTTCTTCTATTTGGTGTACAAGTTTTTGTTTTCATACAGAAATGGATATTTTTGCACACCACACAATGCAAATCTTTAAATTTCCAAGAGAGAATACATTTTTCAAGATACCAGATAGTTTTGGGTTCACAAAATTCTATCATTTATTTATCATGCTTGATACATCAAATCAAAAGTTTGTCTCAGTTTTCCACGTGTACATAAAAATTTTTTGCCTATAAAAGTTTGTGATTCTTGGTTTCCTACTTTGAGCATTCTATATTATTTCTTTTGATGTTTGAATGACTTCTACTTCTCATCCTCCTTCCAATTGTGTAACCTCATGTCAGGTTTACAATAGAAGAAGGGATTCCTTATGGAAACCTCTTTTTATGCAAATAAATGATTGGGTGACTATGTTTCCTAGTTGGGGAGGTGCCCATAAAGTGAATCAAGCTCAAAGATATGACACAAAAAATCATTGGAAAGGTTGTATTCTCAGTTTCAAATTAAGAAGACATGGCTGGATTACAAGAGTCCAACATGTGTACAATGCTAATGATCTGGTAATAAACAATCATCTGCATTTCCCATCGTGTTGTAAGTGAAGTTTAACAATGCTCTTTAATCATTTTAAATCTGAGTCTACTACAGACATACAGTGTTCATAAGAAGATGATTCATAATTGCAACCAATGGTAAATGACCATTCTTCATTCTATAGAAGATAAGTAGACTCTGTTTTGGGTGTAGAGGCCTCTGCAACAACCATTCCAACCTCTTTCTTCCTTGCCTCTTTAGCAACCAGTTTTGGATAACTCTTTATGACATGATCATTTCCTTTATAATATTTGCAAAAAAAATTGCTTTTCTATTTGTCATCCTTCTTTGATTGTGCAAAATTAGCAGATTTCTACTTAATAGTAGAAGAGCTCCATTTACCTTTGCCCCTCTAACCAGCCAAGAAAGCTTGAGCTGCAACATGCATAATGGACCTATTCTGCCTAGATTGATCTTCCTACAATAGAACAAAAACTAACTCCTCAAATGTAAAGGCATTTGGATTGCCTTTCATCATCAAATGAAGAGTAGAAGTAAACTCTAATATTAGGGGAAAAATGAACCATGCATGGGCCTTTTAGATTAAGGAGTGATTAGTGATGGACCAATCAAAAGAGGAAGGTGGCTAGAGTCTATCCCTATAAAATACTAGGCTGAAGGGAGAGAGGGGATAGATTTCTCCCTTATTTAATGAGTTGCCTCTAGAGAGAGAAGGAATTGCATAACTTAGCTAGGCCCAATAATTCAAAATTTCTAAAAAGTTAAAAAACTCATCATAACACCTAAGAATGGACCTCCATTACTTTTTAGGGTCAAAAGTACTCTTTTGGACCCCAAATCCGTGCATGTTGTGAGCTTAAAAAAATGACTTTTTTCAAATACTCAAAAAAGAGTTATTTCTCTCCTAAACCTCACATTTTCATACCAAGCTCCCAAAAATTCATATTTTTCCACTACGTTCTCTATGTGGCACACCATTGAAGCTCTTGTTTCTAGATTCCAACCTACCTGCATCTCCTATCTCGAACTATTGTTCTAGCTTGAAGACCTTCAACTTCAATGGCAACATCTAAAGCTTCTAGGTGACCAAAAGATGAAGTCCTTACATTAAGATGTCACCATATCAAAGCTATAGACAGACAATGGCTATCACATGAGTAATCCAAAGGTGCATGGTTGTACATGCAACCGTCTAGAGTTGGGCCTCATCGAGTTAGAGATTGTGGAACCTTGGATCTTCATTGGAAGGGAAAGTTACTTGGCTTCAAGAAGCATGAATATAATGGGATGGTTGCTATTGTACAACATGTGTTTACAATGGCATCTATGAAACTCGAATACTCAATTAGAATGAGATATCCTTTGAATTGTAAGTATTAATCTACAATATTGTATGTTTTATAGTGTTGAATATATTTCTAAACTATTTAGATATGCTTTTGTTTGTTTCATATATATTTCCTTATACTTTGGTCGAAGAGAAACCACTTCATAGTCTTGCAGGTACTTTTCAAGCATTGCATGCAAATATTGGTGCACTAGTCTTTCCAAAAATATATCTTTCTCAACTTTACCATGATAGGGTTTTCTTTTACACACATAGATATGTTGTACCCTCTATAATGAATGGTTTTGGAAGGTTAGAGAGAATTGAAGTACATTCTCTTCTTAGCTTGGAGTGGCCAAAACCTTATATATGGTTTGTATCATCTTTGAAGCACAAGATGGTAACGGATATACATAACTCTTTGAAATTCACAAAAGTGTCTAGATCTATAGGTTTGTACTAGTCTTTTCCCATCCATTGTTTTGTATATGTATTCCAAGTATTCTCATTCCAAGAGATTTCCACCATGTTCATGTGTAAACATATCACATATGAGCAACTTGAAATTCTTCTAGGTGAAAATTGGGATTTGATAGAAGGAACTACACAAGGTGATAAATATCTTTGTAAAATAGCTGGAACGGTATAGGATTTCGATATTTGAAACAACGTACTTCATTATACAAGATCATACTATGATCATTGGATGTGAAAACTTGGCGAATGGATATGATTTCAAAGTTGAGAGGGATCTTTACATTTATTCGAAATAAAGGTTAAATTGCCCAACAATGAAATGGAAACTATTTTAGTGAATCATCATTGGAGCTTGGCTAATCTGAGAGAACACTTGGTGATTATGGCGTTTGAGGGACTAACTCAATCCAAGGACTAAGACTGTTATTGCAACTTCCATAAATGCTTTGAAAATCTTATGTATGGCTTCTATATGAAAGATTCCCCAAAGAAAAACCATCATGGAATCACTCAGTCAAATGCCCCCTCAATATAGTCTCAAACATGGGTGGAGAGAGATTGTTCACAATAAATAATTCAACTACAATCATGGGTGGAGAGACACTGCTCACAATGAATTATAAACTACTAGGAATATTGATGGGATTCCAAATTTCTATGAACCAGTCGTTGAATTGACCCTTGAACAAACTTCATAGCAAGGAACAAGCTACAATATTGGAAGGGCATGGGATCGACCATGGGAGGCAAAGCCATGGTTCTTAATATATTCCTTATGCCATATACCATATGTTAGCTCTCACGTCAGAGATTCATCAATGAAGAGCTGCAAGCTCATGTCAGGATGTTAAGCTTATAGATTCAAATCAGTTGGAGGCAAGCGCTACTAGGGGAAGTTATAGGCTGTTTTTCTGCCTTATTGAGTGCTACTAGGGGGGAAGCAATTTGGAAAATATGGGAAGAAAGATGTGCGACCAACTTTGACAACCATCTGATGGATTGATTGATTGAAAAAACATTTGGTGAGATAGGGAGAAGAATATGTAATTATACCAAGTCCCCTCCCTTCAAATACCATAGCATTGTTTTCTTGGAAAATAAGAAGATCAAAAGTAAATGGACCACCCATGAGGACGACAAAACGTTCATGAACTTTCTCTGTAACACCCGCTAATACTTAGTTTGCCTTTTCAAATCTTGATTGTCACCATTGTTGCACCTTAGAGTAGTCCTATCTCTACTTTGTGGAATAGGGGGATCCGAATTAGGGCACTATGCCCATTCACTATACAATTGTTTTTTATTATTATTATTAATTCAAACAAGGGATACTAAGCTCTTGTGGAACTTCCTCTTTTCCAAAAAAAAAAGAATGAATGAAGCAAATGGGATGATGATAGTGAGTAATACACTAATGGAAATACACAATAAACTCTATTATGCAATGAACACTAGAGTTGTACCAAAACAGGACGCTTTAGTGTCCTTTTTTCTAACAAGTAAAAAGATATCATGCACACTAATGAAATAAAATTTTAAAAAAATTTCCAGCCCCATGAAGACCTCTACCTAAATGTTCTATAAAAAATATATATTCTCAAAAATAACCCTTTTTGATAACTCAAAATAAAAAAACTATTGAATATGGTTAAAAAAGAATAGTTTTTCTATAGACTTATATATGAGAAGAAAGAAATATCTCCATGAAACAAATGTTCCTTATATTGAAATAATTTCTCTACTGTTTATTTAAAGTCATAGAATCATTTAAGATAAGTCTTGGGAATTAGAAAAATCATTTATATAATAAGAAACGTAATACAAAATAGGGTGTTCCTTATATAGCTATACATTTTAGGAGCGGTCTATATGATATTGATGCATAAAAACACTAAAATAGCTAGTTTTTTATTTCAAAAAACATCATATAATATCATAAGAATATGGTACATGCATTTGAAAAATAGCCATATTCCACACTACCAAGAGTACGAATTCATCCTAATACATTAGCTTTTCTCAATGATATAAGGTATATAATATCAATAGAAATAACTATATAAACATTATAAACTACTTTATATAGTAAAAACTAGCATGTTAACTTTAATCATGTAGCATATGCAAATTTTCTCATCGAATTATCTTTTCTTAGCATAGAAAAATAGTAGCATTGTTTAACTTGAAGAATCCGCATAGAAATTTGACTCCTAAGGTTGTTAAAAAACATTTATCTAGCTTTAAGCATCTTAAACAGTATTTTGATAATAAAAAATGAGACATAATTATACCATCACTTTCCAAAATAATTCATACATGATACGACTGTCATGGCACTAATTTTATGCCATGCACTTAGTGAAAATCATTTAAAATCTCTAACTATGGATAGAAAAGTGTTGATGTATATAAAATAAGAGACTTTATTGCATTTACAACAATGAAAGTTACGAGACCCTGATTTTAATTACAAATATCAACTAACTAACATCACTATAGTTTCTCCACCACTATTCAAATTAGCATCATAAAATTAGTGAATAAATCTTAATTTTTTTATCCTTTAGCAAAAACTATATTTTTCTAGAAATATTCCCTTATGCTGACATGTTGCATAGATATGTTTATAAATGGTTCCTTCTAGTAATCTACAAAATTCATCAAATAATGCCTCTTTAAGTGTCCAAGTACAACACTAGTGTTAAGCATCTCTGAGTACAACACTAGTGTCCCAACACTAGTGTCGAAGCACAACACTAGTGTTAAGATCATTGCTAAAGCCTTCTTCCGAATAATTGCTAAAGCTGTTGCAACTCTGAATGTGTGGACTTCGTGTTTTCGGATCACTCTCTCTTTTCCTCACTTTCAAGCCATGTTTAGGATATAGGAAAGATCCTTGGTTTCATACTGATCCTTACACCCTCACTCTCCCCTCCCTTCAAGAGATGATCATCATAGCCTAGATTGAGGCCTCTTTCGTCACCTGTTGCAAGTTGATTGTCAAGTAGACACAATCTCTTCTTATCAAGACTCGAAACGAGATTCAACAGGAGACTCTCTAGAACCAAGGGAGAAAACACTAGATGAGTTTTGAGGACATAAACTCGGCCACAAAATTTGACTATGAAGATTTGTGCCTATTAAATAGAGAATCAATTTGTTTGAGAGCTCAAAGAACTCAGATCCTTTTGGTAATGATCCCCCCTAGATCTAAATGTTAAGATGGATCAAAACCCACAAATAAGATAAGGTGATGAGTTTCAATAAGCCCCTAGTCTTGCATTTCTCCCTTAACAAGAGATGGTGCCTTGACTAGACCTATAACATATTCCAATTTAAGTTTATGGGCTTGTGGCATCCTCTCATTGAAAATAAAAATTCGATGCTTATGTGGAAAATCTTCCATAAGGAATTGTGGAGCAATGTCAAAGCTAACAAGATCTATCTGTTCCCTCAATGGTGTAAGTGTTGCCTTCATGGTCGACAAGACAATAGTCACCTCTTCTTCTCATGCGCGAAGAGTCTCTCGATCTCGCAAGCTCATGTCAGGATGTTAAGCTTATATATTCAAATCAGTTGGAGGCAAGAGCTACTAGGGGAAGTTATATGTTGTTTTTCTGCCTTATAGAGTACTACTAAGGGGGAAGCACCTTGGAAGATATGGGAAGAAAGATGTGCGACCAACTTTGACAACCATCTCATGGATTGATCGATTGAAAAAAAACTTCGTGAATTAGGGAGAAAATTATGTAGTTATAACAAGTCCCCACCCTTCTAACACCATAGCATTGTTTTCTTGGAAAATAAGAAGATCAAAAGTAAATGGACCAACCATGAGGACGACAAAAAGTTCATGAACTTTCTCTATAGCACCCACTAATAGTTAGTTTTCCTTTTCAAATCTTGAGTGTCACCATTGTTGCACCTTCGAGTAGTCCTATCTCTACTTTATGGAATAGGGGGATACCAAGGGAACTATGCCCATTCACTATACAATTGTTTTATTATTATTATTATTATTAATTCAAAAAAGGGATACTAAGCTCCTTTGGAACTTCCTCTTTTCAAAAAAAAAAGAATGAATGAAGCAAATGGGATGCTGATAGTCACTAAAACACTAATGGAAATACACAATAAACTCTATTATGCAATGAAAACTAGAGTTGTACCAAAAGAGGACGCTTTAGTGTCCTTTTTTCTAACAATAAAAAAAAACTCATGCATACTAATGAAATAAAATTTTGAAAAAACCTTCTAGCCCCATGAAGATCTCTACCTAAATGTTCTATAAAAAATATATATTTTTAAAAATAACCTTTTTTTGATAACTCAAAATACAAAAACTATTGAATATGGTTAAAAACGAATAGTTTTTCTATAGACTTATATATGAGAAGAAAGAAATATCTCCATGAAACAAATGTTCCTTATATTGAAATAATTTTTCTAATGTTTATTTGAAGTCATAGAATCATTTAAGATAAGTCTTGGGAATTAGAAAAATCATTTTTATAATAAGAAATGTAATACAAAATAGGGTGCTCCTTATATAGCTATACATTGTAGCAGCCATCTATATGATATTGATGCATAAAAACACTAAAATGGCTAGTGTTTTATTTCAGAAAACATCATATAATAACATAAGAATATGGTACATGCATTTGAAAAATAGCCATATTCCACTCTTCCAAGAGTACAAATTCATCCTAATACATTAGCTTTTCTCAATGATATAAGGTATATAATATCAATAGAAGTAACTATATAAACATTGTAAACTACTTTATATAGTAAAAACTAGCATATTAACTTTAATCGTGTAGCATATGCAATATTTTCTCATCGAATGACCTTTTCTTAGCATAGAAAAATAGTAGCATTGTTTAACTTGAAGAATCCGCATAGAAATTTGACTCCTAAGGTTGTTTTAAAAAAAAATATCTAGCTTTAAGAATCTTAAATAGTATTTTGATAATAAAAAATTAGACATATTCATACCATCACTTTCCAAAATAATTCATACATGATACGATTGTCATGGCACTAATTTTATGCCATGCACCTAGTAAAAATCACTTAAAATCTCTAACTATGGATAGAAAAGCGTTGATGTATATAAAATAAGAGAGTTTATTGCATTAACAACAATGAAAGTTACGAGATTGTGATTTTAATTAGAAATAACCACCAACAACTAACATCACTGTAGTTTCTCCACCAGTATTGAAATTAGCATCATAAAATTAGTGAATAAATCTTAATTTTTCTATCCTTTAGCAAAAACTATATTTTTCTAGAAATACTCAACCCTTATGCTAACATGTTACATAGATAGGTTTATAAATGGTTCCTTCTAGTAATCTACAAAATTCATCAAATAATGCCTCTTTTTCAAGACACTAAAGTGTCCAAGTACAACACTATTGTTAAACATCTCTGAGTTGTCCTCCGATTTCAAGGTGTATGCCCTTTTTTGAAATAACATTAAATCAAAAAGGAGAAGGGTTCAATAACATTATAGGCAAAGATAAAGAAGCTTCACAAGCCTTTCGTCTCCTTCATGAAGGATCCATTTGCGTTTTAGTTCGTCATGTTAAAGACTAATGCATGGGAGGTTATTTTTCGTGATTTCTAATTAGTGTAATAAAGAAATCAAGGGATTTCTTGAACAAGCACTCTACGCGAGTGCATTTTTCCTTCCAAATTTTTTCATATAATTGTGTCTAGTAAAGAGATCAAGGGATTTCTCCAATGAGCACTCTCGATGAAGTGACGGCGAAACAACCAATTGCTTCATCCAACGGAGCATGCTTCCAATGAGTCGGATGAGGAAACCTGGCAATGAAGTGAACCACTTCCAGTACAATCCTGCACTCTTGGGGAAGGAGAAGAATACATAGATAAATATTTAATGCGCTTTGAGGCATTTCTTGCACCAACTTGGGCATTACAGATATTGTTGCCTTCGGTGTTGGTGTACTTCCCACAATACTGATTTCTTCCTTTCTAAAAGTGGATGCCACAACTCCTGGAATACTGATTTTCCAAAGCAATAATGATTTCTCCCTTTCCAAAAGTGGATGCCACAACTCCTGGAATTGAAGTTACCATCTAATAAGAGTTGGAGATGAACCAATTTTGGTTCAGCCTCTAGTGCGAAGGCACCTTGGGATTTATCCTAGGGATGCGAAGAATCGAAAAAGAAAGAGGGGAGATAAATGAACCTCATGTAAAATTGGTTTCAGAGAAACCTAGAGGGAAAATCCTCATGGAAAGTAGAGTTCTCGCAATCCTTGATTGAAACTATCCTTGATTGGCAAATAGCTTCATGTGTTGAACGTTTCATCACGTTCTGCCAAATTTCAAGAGAGTGATGCTCATAGAAACAGCAAATTCTCATGGATTGCAAAAGTGGCAAAAGCATTCGAAACCCACAAATCCACCTCAACATGGAGATGATGATGATGGACACCCCAGCAATTCATTCAAAGGAATTTTGGTCTCCATACCTAAACTATGAAATACGTGACCTTCGCGGACACTTTTGATACATGGCATGTGCGGTCGAGCAATTCCTTTTTTCATTTCTGTCTCGCACTCCGAAAACTTTTTCTTCTCTCTCTTTCAATACAAGTCCTGCGAAATTATTTTTCCTCTTCTATTTGCTACCACAAGAAAGCAAAACATATAGTCCACACAGATGTACTCTTAATTGCAGTCAACCGGAGGCACATAAGTTGAGCAAATTACGGAGATACTTTGTTAGACTTATGTGCTTCCACACAGGAAAATATGCACATGACAAAAAGGCTAATATGCAGTTAAACACATCTGGAAAAGACTATCAATGCACTTGCACATGATGATACTCTTGCAAAGAATGGGCCACTCTTGGAAATCGAGAGCTACTACTTGATGTATGGTAGCTTCTTGAAGAGCTAAACAATTGCGCAAAATGACAGTAGAAATGTACAACTCGGTGCAACTAACCTGCCATAGCTGTTCCTTCCTTCTTGATAGGAACACCAAAAAGTGCCACGCTCTGTAGGGAGCACATACACCAACGCGTACTAAAACTTGAAGCCCAAGAGTGATTGATAATTTGTTTAATTGAGTTGTCAATGTGAGTAGGACCTTAGTAGCGAATGAAATAGAGATAGATATATTTCACCAATTCGACTGGTAAAATGAAACATATCCATGTCTTCACCTCATGCAATGGCCAAACATCGGCTAATCCTCCTGTTCATATATCATTTCCAAGCAGTTGCAGCTCATAAAGATGAGAAAATAAAGAAAAGGGGAAAAAAAGGTAAAAATGATGAATTCGTCAACCGAGGTGTCTTACATTGGGAATAGAGTAGCATCTTTATAACATGAACTTGGCTCACTCCTTTATGAAACCGTAGACTTATGACGCTTCACATATTGGGTATCAATCAGATCTAAGCCAACTTAAGTGGCACAAAGAAACATAGAACATGGCCAAAGACAAAAAGCTCTAGTGTCTTTGTCCAAAATGTCAACACCTAAGAAAAGAACTATAGAGCTTTAGAAACTTTCTGTTCCTTTGACCCTCCCAGAATTGAAAACTTTCATGTTCTTTTGGAAGTCTATCAAGATTGACTGCTAAAAAGATGTGGTTGATGAGCGACTTCGAGGATAAACCAAACTTTGGAATTTCTTATTTTTAAGCACACTTTGAGTACAAAATCTGTAGGCGAACTGAAAGGGCTGCAGCCATCTCTATAGGTGGAGGCAGCGTGTTCAATCTCTAGGGGCACTAGACATGCCTCGACCAATGTACCTAGTTTATCCATGTAATACCGTCAGGCCCTTAAAAGTAGATGCCTTTA
>CM035417.1:187269446-187271946 GCA_020310875.1 Ceratopteris richardii | reverse complement strand
GGACAAGGACAACTCAAATGACAACACACTTGGAAGAGGTCGAGGAAGAAATAGAGGAAGAGGTCGAGGTTCATACAATCCTCATAAAGGTATAACATGTTATCATTGTGGTAAACTAGGACATTATGCAAATGATTGTTGGCAAAAGAATGGAAGGCTGAATGGAGGCAACCAAAGGAGCCAACATAATTATGCGAGTACATCAAGTGAAGGAGAAAAGCAAACCATGCTTGCCATGAAGCATGACTACAACAACTTGAGAAGTGATGATAAAAAATGGTTCATAGATTCAGGTTGTAGCAACCATATGAGCATGTTGGAGATATCAAGCTTGGAGATAAGAAGGTATTGGTTGATGTTCTTCATGTTCCTACTATTGCAAAGAATTTGATTTCAGTAGGACAAATGGTAGAGAAAGGATATCATGTTATCTTCAATGAAAAAGGTTGCTTTATAAAGAATCCAAAAGAAGGATTCAAGGTCATTGCCCAACGAAGGAAAGAAGGTAGGATGTTTACTTTGGACATTCAACAACCACATGGAAAGGTGATGTATATTCAGTTTGGAAACAAGAGGATTGTTGAAATCGATTTGTGGCACAAAAGGTTTGGACATATCAACATCCCCAAGCTCAAGGACATGAGCAACCATGAAGTGGTAAGAGTTCTTCTAAGATTCAATGATGTTGGACTACATGAGTTTTGTGAAGCATGCCAACTAGGAAAGCAAACTCGACAACCATTCAAGAAAAGCAACTATGTGGCAAGGAATGTCCTCGACTTGATACACATGGATTTATGGGGACCATCACAACAACCATCAGTGGCTGGTAAAAGATATTTTGTCACTTTTATTGATGATCATTCAAGAAAATTATGGATGTTTTGCATTTTAAAAAAAATCAGATGTGTTCTCCATGTTCAAGAGATTTAAAGCACAGGTAGAAAAGGAAACAGGATGCTACATAAAGACCTTGAGATCCGATGGAGGAGGAGAATATTTCTCCAAAGAATTTCAGATTTTCTTTATGAATATGGCATCAAGAGACAATTTACATGTAGGTACACGCCTCAACAAAATGGAATAGCTAAAAGGAAAAATAGACATATCACAGAGGTTGCAAGATGCATGCTCAACAAGATGAAGATGCCACTAAACTATTGGGCTAAAGCAACTAGTACGGCTGTTTATTTGATGAACAAGTGCAAAACGGCTGGAGTGCATAATCTAAGTCCTGAGGAGGTTTATTCCGGTAAGAAACTTGACCTTACACATCTCAAAGTTTTTGGATGTGTGTGTTATGTTCACATCCCTCAAGAACTAAGGACGAAGATGGAAGCAAAGTCAGAAAAATGTATTTTCATTGGATATTCATCGGAGCAAAAGGGATACAGGTGCTACAATCCGGTGAGAAAGGAGCTACGAGTCTCACGAGATGTGGTATTTGATGAGCTAAGACCATGGTTTGGAGACAAAGGGAAAGAGAAGATTCTTGAAGAAGATTGTGAAGATGATGGAGGTGCTATCCAAGAAGAATTTCAGTAAACAAGCACTTAAATGTCACGTCCAAAAGCTTCTACATCACATGGAGAAAGCTTAACATGGAAGGGGAGACTAAGGAGTCATTCCTCATCACCAACATTAGGTTATGAAAGATTTGAAGCTGAAATTGCTGCCCAAAATAGTGATTCAAATGCAAGTGAAGAAGAGTATATGAAGAGGTGATTACACCAAAGGAAAAGTTGAACCGGTTGAAGAAGCAATATTCAAAAGGAAATGAAAGGAGGTCTTCGAGAGCAAGGTATCCAATTCAAAGGCTAAGCTATGATAGTTTTATTGCAAAGCATTTTGCATATATGACATAGGTGGTCAAAGACAAAGAACCAGACGCATATGAAGAAGCATGTACACAAAAAGAATGGCAACAAGCTATGCAAGAAGAGATGAAAGCTCTCAAGGAAAATCACACATGGGAGCTAGTTCCAAAGGTTGAAGGTATGAAGATTGTTCCAAATAAATGGGCGTTTAAAATAAAGAGAAATGTTGATGGTTCTCTTGCAAGGCATAAAGCTAAACTGGTAGCAAAAGGATTCAAGCAAACTCACGGCATCGACTATGAAGAGACTTTCAACCCGGTTGCAAAGATGGGAACAATTAGAACCTTGATTGCAGTGGGTGCAACAAGGAGATGGACATTGTACCAACTTGACATAAAAAATACTTTTTTCAATGGTGAACTTCAAGAAGAGGTATACATGAGTCAACCGATTGTATTTGAAGATAGAAAGCATCCAGATTTTGTTTGTAGATTGAAGAAAGCTTTGTATGGGATGAAGCAAGCACCACGTGCTTGGAATCAAAGATTGGTCGAGTTCCTCACAAGGTGTGGGTATAGTCCAAGTAATGCAAATCCCTCTCTCTACATAAAGAAAGAAGAAGGCAAGCAGGTATATATTTGCATATACGTTGATGATCTCATCATAACAGGAAGTAATGTTGC